>JANSTT010024613.1:0-37497 GCA_026745375.1 Platyura marginata | reverse complement strand
TGTAACATAAGTACTCATACGGGTATATTATAATCGGCGAAGCCAAATATCCCTTCTTTTCTGGTTATTGTATATTTTAAACCTGATGACGATATGGTTATTTTTATAACATTTTTCTTTAAATAATAACAATTAGTTTACAACCGATGTTGTTAATGTTATAACCCCCAGCCGAGAGGGACCTTCCGTCCCTAAATCCACTCTTCTTCTCCTTCCTAGGGCGCTACAACGTGGTGTTCGTTTTGGCTTGCTCTAGGTACTCCTCCATTAGGTAATGGCTCCATTAAAAAAAAAGTAGTAGCAAATGGGGGGGGGGTTGAGACCAATAGATCTCTAAATACAGACCGTGGTGCACCCCCAAATAATAAATAAATTTAAAAAAATGTGTGTAGATCTCTTTGTTCAAAATTGGAATGTACATTGTACAAAATTTGAACCGATAATTTGTCCTTCATTCATCCATATTTATAGAGAAATTTTAAAAACTTAGTTGAGTTAAGTTTTATTTTTCCTATGTGGAATATTTTGGTTTACCCATTTTATAATAATCTTTTGGCCGATAAAGACCTTTAAGAGTTTTAAAGTGTTGGCTTATCATTTGATCTGTTATTTGACTATACAAATACAACTAGTGCGAATGTGATAATAATTATTAATTTTGGAAGTCTATCTGTACACAGGTAAGATTCGAAAATGGATTCATTGAAATAATTATCTCAACATACATATTGTCAAGTTAAATAAATTTTTTTGTAATCTTTATGTTTTTCCTTTTACAGAATTGGACGTGGTGGACGTTTTGGCCGTAAAGGTGTAGCTATAAATTTTATAACTGATGATGATAAGCGTACGCTAAAAGATATTGAACAATTCTATAATACAAAAATTGATGAGATGCCAGCCAACGTTGCTGATTTGATTTAAATTGTGGAAAAATATAAACAAATTTCTTGAAATAAAGCAAAAAAAAAAAAAAATTCATTAAAACAAAAGCAAAAAAATTAAACAACAACAAACAAATCACCATTTAAATTCAAATATTTCGCTCAGGAAATTATTTGCAAAAATTGTATGTTTTTTTTTATATTAAAATTTTTATTTTTTGTGATTTATTTAAATTAATAAAAAAAGGAGATTTTTGTTTACAATTTTTTTTTCTTTGTTTCAGAACACAATCTTAAAAAAGCAAAAAGTACGCGCTATATTGTAATAAATATAAAATAAAATTGTACGGACAAATAATTTCCGGAAACAAAAATAATTAAAAAGAAACCAATTTAATTTTAAAAAAAACTTTTGCATTAAGAACTTCTTTTACTGTATTTACTATTTAATAATAAAAATAAAAATAAACATTCGATACATAAATAAAATAATTTTTTTTTTCTTTAAATTTTGTTTGTGGAATTTCTTTTTTTCGCGGTTTACAAGAATTTTTGTTATTTTTAAATAGACGCAGATAATTTTATTCAATTGCAAATTTAATGTTAATACTTCTGAGCTGTGTTGTGAATATTAAATGAAAATTTTTTAAAATAATATTGAGTAGTTACCAGAAGCAATATTGTAATGTTACCACCAAACTTAAAAAAAAAATCATTGATGTATCCAAATTGATGGTCGACTAGACTAGATGGTATGTGTACTGATTGTTGACTGATTATCTTCATAGTCGATGAAAATCGACTAATTGTACAGAATATTTAGACAATTTTCATTCCAAAAGAGACAGGTTAATATTCAATAAATCCGAATGGCTTATATTTCCTAATTAATTTATTTAACATTAAACTGTTACATATTAAGAGGGGTGGAAGGGTTCTTAATTAGATTTTTATATTAGAATTTTTTTGAAGTAGACTATGCGGAGTCTCACTAGTAGAATAGAATACTAATGTTTCTTAAGCTCAACCAACATTCAATAATATAATAGTAAAGAGTTAGAACAATATTTCAATATTCTAAATCGAAATTATCGCTAGAGTAAACTATTTCAATCTTTA
The DNA here is from genome assembly GCA_026745375.1 of Platyura marginata. Taxonomy (NCBI): domain Eukaryota; kingdom Metazoa; phylum Arthropoda; class Insecta; order Diptera; family Keroplatidae; genus Platyura; species Platyura marginata. The sequence goes on along the minus strand of JANSTT010024613.1, from coordinate 35,494 downwards.
TTAAGATTCATTCTTTGTTTTATGTAAATTAATTTTGATGGAAATAAAAGAAGAATCGCACGACATTTGTTTGTCTTCTTTTTTTGTTTACACTCAAGGTAATCCATCAAGCAAATGTCTAAATAAAGTATTTAACTGCAAATATCATATATCGTGAGAATTAATCAAGATTTGTTTTTTTTTTTGTAGAACATAAAAACGACGGTTATTGTTACGTCTTTGGCTATTAATTATTGTATACTTACTAATTGCAATTAATTAACATTAACAAAAATAAATATCTTTTTGCAATTTTTAATAATTATACAATAATTGTCAACGTCTGTGATCAATTGTACACAAACAATGTTTCACAACGTAATATTCTTGAATTACAATTATCCAAAATATAATTTATTCCGATGATGAGTGGTATGATTAAAAATGAATTAAAAATGCTGTAAGAACGGCATGATTTAGGTTAAGCAATATGATGAAATTCGGTTGTTGTAAAGATTTGTAGTAGTAGTCATTGATAATCAGTAATGATTTCCAATTAGTCTTACAATTATAGATCGTAGATCAAATAAACTAAATTATAAGGTCTCTATCTAGTACAGTGCTTTATCATACGATTTAAAACATATTATAAAAATTGTTTATAATTAATTCCTACATATATGCCTATCTATCTATTTGATTGTCTTATCTAATTTTCTATCTAATCAGATTTGCCAATCATCTTGTGGGGATATCTGGCGTTTTAACGGCACGTAATTTTCCGACAGAGTTCTTTGTAAAAAAAAACACGTTAAATAAAATAGTCATCCCTTTCCCTTTGAAATTCCAACTATAGGTCAAATTTAAAATTGAAATAGATATATAGTTCAGAGTGATTAATGGTTATCAATATAATTTTGAAAACTCTCAAACCTTTATAATTAGTTTAAGTATATTCACCTATTTAATGTTATAAATCCAATTTGTTTTCATAAATGTACAAGTAAAAATCCTCTTCATCAATTAATTAACATTTTTTTAATAATAATAGACTATAGATGATTAGATATGATTGGAATTTTTTATATTATTTTTATTTTTATACTCATTAGTGATGAGTCATCACCCTTAATCCAAATCAAAGTTATAGTTCTACTTTTGACGGATTAATTGTGATTCTACGCATTATTTTTATTAAACGCCTAGTGCAAAATAAATACAAATAAATCTGTGGCCAAAAGTCGAAGTGGCTTAATTGCTTTTAAGTTAAAAATGAGCTTTCAATAGAATCGACAATCTTTTATTTCGCCCTTACTGGATTTTCTGTATTTTTTAGCGATATACACATTAAAAACGAAACGGCTTAATTGATTTGATTATTTACATTTTTTTTGTAATAATGGCTTAAATACAGAAATTTTTTTAAAAATCCATAGTTTTTAAATCACAACGTTTTTATGTAATAATTGCTATTTTCTATATAATAGAAGAAAAAGATGTAATTTAATTTAAACTTTTCTTGAAGACGTTTCGAAATATTAAAATTGCTCTACTGAAAACTTGCAATTTTTGCAGATAAGTCACTATTACATGTGGCCACAGAAATGTACTCGTACATAATTATACATTATCTAAATTGGCTTCAATTATATTTACTAATTGCTTAAGTTTTTTTTCGTATTCTAAGAATCCCACAATTCCAATTTGGTATGGGCTCACAAATGGAAAAAAAAACACAATCAGCACGATTCTTCTAAAAAAGGATTTTTTGTCCAATTAAAATTAGCCATTCGTTTCGGCTATTATTATTAATATCTACCCGCCGATTTTTAAACCTCCATTATGGGATTGTAGAAAAATAAATTAAAAAAAAAAATTGTCATTTTTATTATATTCTTTTTGTACCTATGTACGACTATCAAATCTGTTGCGTCCATGAAAATAAGTTGATTGTCTCAATGATGATGGGAAGTCAAGCACGCAATAGCAATTTAGTTGTTTTCTTTAGTTGGTGCCGATCAGATTGAATTTTTCTTTACAATAATGAAGTGTTCCGTTGCATTAACTCTCTATCTTGGATGCATTATGGTTTTTAAGTGTAAGTGGACATTTTTCAGATTTCATTATTTTCGGAGGAGTAATTTTCGTTTTTTTTTTTATAAATTTCTGTATAGGCCAAGGAGATCAAGTTTCATCTAAATTAAATTTTGAGGAATCCGAAGAGGACACCAATTCCAATATGGATGGACAGAAACCGCCTAAAATACAAGGAGTTCGTGTGGTTGTTGATACAACAAAAATTAAGAAATCTATTGGTAAGAATTTTTTTTTTCTTATTTCTTAGATATAAATTTGGCTCTTGTTGTATAGAAAACCGTTAAATATAAGGAATAAGCGGCAGGGTATTTTAAAGTAAATTATTTTCCAGTATCTTCAGTGTTGATTTATAACTGTTCTTTAAATAATATCAATAACTCCAGCTTATTTGTAAGTGGGGGTTGAGGAATGTGATAGCATACTGTATTCTCTCATGTCGGATTTTATCGCTTTGTTTTACCCCGTCACATTAAAATAAAGATTTTGAAATGGTGTTTTTCCATTATAATTTCAGAGGTCACTTAGATGAGATATAAGATCTCATCTCTTTCTTAAAGATTTTGAAGTTTGTACTAAAAAAATCTTTTGAATCTTTAGCTTCTATTAATTATATTCTAGAATCTAAAAGTAGTGAGGAAGACGATGCGATGAGAATGTCGGACAATGGAAATAATAAAATGGGCAAAAAAACGGTTGGAATCCGAACCGATATTACATTTGAGCTAACCGATGATGATTCAAAGTCAAATGCGACAATGTCTAAGAAAAGCGGTGAAAATGCTGGCGGTGGTGGCAGCGATGATAATGACAATAATGCCAGTGTGCCGATATTTAAGGGAACCAAAAAAGAATCGGGGTCCAGTGGAGTGCATAGGTGGGACGGAAATCAACCAGTTTTTCATAAAACAGACGATGAACATGTTCGACATGGAGTAATTGATAATTGGGCTAATTTTATTCCAACATCTGGAGTATGGACAACGGAGAGGAATTATATTATTCGACGAAAAGGTGTGTTTATATACATAAGGATTGCTCCTATATTATATAAGGAGGAGAGATTTGATGATAGTTTTTTTTTTACCATTATAGATCATGGTGGATTTAGGGGTGGATATAGTCCAGCGTTTGTACCAAATGCAAAACCATGGAAACCTTCTTCTTGTATATGTGCAGGAGATCAATGGAAAAGTAATGTCGAAAGGAGATCAAGTAGTAGTGGTTTCATTCCAATAGTAAGACAAGGTGCCGTACATATCGATGACAAGTTGGATAATCCATTTTCAAATGAATACTCAAAGAAATAATAAAATCTCAAATTATTTTAATTTCATAATAAAATTAAATGTCCAGTGTGGTTTTTTGTATGTATGAACTCTATGGAAATTATTCGTTTTGTCTGCAGTCAGATTAAAATGGTTAAATAAGATACATTTTTATTTAAAGGAAAATAAGCTCCATTAGTGTTTCTTAAGAAAACCTAAATATTAGGGAAATAAAGGAAACGTTCCATATCTATGGAGTGTGGATGCTGTACGTACTAACTTTTCCATCATCATCCAAAGTTGTTGTGGCTGCCTTGTAACCAGTAGATTTTCCGTTGATATTGTGTTGTTCGCTCTCGGCTGTTGATAGTGAACTGTAAGATTTTTGTTTACCAGAATCATCATACTGAAATAGAAATGTTTTTTTTTTAAATTGAATTTCTATTTAAAATGTATGTTGTTTACTTGTGTTCCTGAAGCCCATTTAGAACTACTTTCCCATGATTTGGTTTTAGCAAAACCACCACTTGTACCTGCGTTGCCACCAAAATTACTACTAAGTGTATTTAATGACGAGTCTTTAGCAAATTCCGAATCCACTGCAGAACTACCAACATACATTCCATTACCATGAACACTCTGTGCTTGTATTTTTGCTAATCGCTCAGATTCCGATATATATTGTGATAAATCACTGTCGGTATTGTAGATACTAGATCCAACATGACTAGGTAATCGTCCATTATTGTTTCCGCCAGAAATTAAATGTCCCAATCCACTATCTGTCTGCGAGGTTTGACCGGCAAAGATATTTGATGAAGATCCAACACTTGGATAGACAGGAGTTAAATAGCGTCCCGACGCACCTCCACTTATTATTATAGGTATGTAAGATGGTTGACTTAGACTAGATGAACGACTTTGTTGATTAGTATATCTTGACGATGATGATTGAGATGGCAGCATAATAGGTTGAGGTGCCGTTGATTCTTGTAATGTATTTTGACGGGAGGCATATCTTGAACTTCCAGTGCCTACGTAGACTGGCAGTATCGGGGCTGAATTAATTTCTTGAACTCTTTCGGAATCACTGTAATATCTTTCGGAACCGGTAGATGGAATGATGGGCGATCCAAGGGATTGCGAATAATGATCTACGTTGCTTGAATACCGTTCGGATCCACCGGCTGGATAAACAGGTACAATTATCGGTACAGATTTTGTGCTAGATATTCTTTCTGACCGACTTGCTACACGCTCTGTTTGGCCTGTGGGGTATGCTTGTACTTGAATTGGAATAGTTTGGGATCTTATGCGTTCAGCACGATTTGAATATCGTTCAGATGTACCAGCCGGATATATAGGCAAATGAATTGGTGATTCTTGTTCAGACACGTGTTCTGATTGACTCAAATAACGTTGTGATGAACTTGATGGACGTACTTGAATACGTATCGGGACGGCATTATCTTCAGAAATATGTTCAGTACGGCTAGAAAATTGTTCTGATTTTGGTACATAAATTGGCATTGGAGCGGCGGTGATTTTTGATTCGGAGATATGATCCGAATGACTTGAGTATCTATCGGATCCACCAGATGGATATCCAACGGTAACAACTGGTGCGGCTTTACTTTCAGAAATTCGTTCTGATCGACTAGAATATCTTTCGGATCCGCCTGAAACTGGTAAAACATATGGTACGGCACTTTCAGAAATTCTCTCCGAGCGGCTAGAATAACGTTCTGATCCACCGGCAACAGGAATAACAATTGGTGCAGCTTGTGTTATACGTTCATTATGAGTATAGCTTGATTTTGAACTGGATCCTGATGCTGGTAGTATAATTGGTGCTGCGGCAGATGTCTAAAGATTTTTTTTTATTATATTTTTGGATTTTACTTATTTTGATCATATATACCTGAGAAAAATGTGATGAGGAAGCATATTGGGACTTGGAATCGGTTGAAGGATATCCAACGTATCCAACACCAACACTGCCAATCGCTTCAGCATCATTAGATGAAATGTGTGAGCTAAAAAACATTTGCAAAATGTTATTAATCGGTCAAATAATGAAAAGAAAACCTCGGTCTCTTATCAAAACAGAAAAATAATTTTTTTTATTCTAGGTCATTTAATACATACATACATATATATGTAAAGTTGAGATAAAGATTTGCGTATACATTCATCAATGACCCATGATTTGAGACAATAATTCAAAATACAATTTTTATAACAACAAGAATATTGACCCAGATTTTTTTAGCTCTTTTTGTATTTAGTTAATTTAATTTAACATAATTAAAAACAAAATTTATCCCTACCTTTCGCATGGTACCGTACATAAAGCCGGATCATTCGCAGACGATATATCGGCACCAATTTTGTTATCAGCAGATCCACCTGCAACTTGGGCTATATAATTTTCATTAACTCCAAATTGTTGTAAACGTTCGTGAACTCCTTTTCGTGCTGCCGAAACGGATTCTTTATGTTGAGAATAATGTCTATAAGAAATGGAACTTTTTATTAGACGTGTGAAATGTCTGAAATGTACTTACTGTTCATAATGTGGATCTGAGCTCCAAGAAATATCTGAAAGGGGATTTATATTAATTAGAATCTCTTATTTAATCTCTTTTTGGGTGTATGGCGAATTCTTTAAGAATTAACTAAAGCTGGAAACCACAATATATTTCCTTTACAGAATCCAAAGCCCCAAAAGGAGAGATCATCTGGGGAATCACGGCTTAGTCGAGAGGGACCTTATGTCCCTAAATTCACACAAAACCCTAAAATTTCTAAAGGAAACTGGACTTGAGAAGGTACTCTAGGTAATTGAGTAGCTCCATGAAAATAGTAGTAAGAAGGGGGACGCAATAAATCTAAATACAGTCTAAGGTGCATCGATGACCCTCAAATAATAAAAAGTTGGATTACTCAATTCACAATCGCTTTCCTATTAAAACGGCTATAGGCACAAGGAGCGAAAGAGAAAACTAAATTATGAGAAAACATTTATGAATGAATTGTGGATTTATGAGTAAATTTATGCTGAATAGTAATCTCAATAATGATGATAACCAGCTATATGTTCCGTCCTTGATCTTTAATAATATTATTTGTAAAGTGAAATGTATATTTAAAATCAACTAATAATCAAAGGTCCCCTCTTTCCCTCTACTTACAGCAAAAACATCAATGAAAATTATAAGGATAGAGTTAGATGAATATGTTTTTAATTCGTCACAAAAAAGCAGTGATAATGAATCAAGGGTTTTTTAAAGTAAAGATAACAATTACGGATTTCCTCGAATGCCTCTTGAAATTTAATAATTTAGTTAAACCACTTCTATAGTTTAAGTTCACTTTTATATACGGAAGTAAGGGATATAAAACACATTCACTAAAATATACCTGCAAAAGTTGCACGGACAATTAAAAATACTATAACTAGTGAAATTCTCATTTTTAATTTTTTTTAACTCCACACTTCAATGGAAATTTTTTTAAATTTAAAACCTTACTCAGTGGAAGCTGAGCGATAAATGTTTCGGATTAGTGCAATTTTGTGTGAGAACTTAACTTAATTTATTTTTATTTCGTTACAGATAATTTCTAGAGGATGACCTTTGACTTAAATATTGTGCAAAAACGAAAAAAAAAAAAATAGAAAAGAAATCCAGAGACGTATCACATGCAGAATTTTATAGAGGGGGTTATCTCTAATTGTCTTTTTCGTGAGACTAATTATTCGAAAATAATTTTAATTTTACCAAATCTTCTGATATACGATGGCCATTTCGAATACCTCATCATCAGGTCGTTAATAATAAACTTGAATAATTGATGATTATTGATTTTATTTTAAATACTACACTAATTACCCCTCCCCAAAACCGCTCATTGCGCTACTGGTGAACCGTCGTCAATGTCGAATACCTAAATTGATTCAAGTAGTGCTTTCGCTTTGTATTATACGATTTTCGTTGGAAATTTAATTTAATTCTTACAATAATTGAACTATATTTGTTCCGATAACCTTTCATTCTCCACAAACATTTCATCTCTGTTCGATTAATGCAATATTGTATTTAAAATGGAGATAGGAGATATAGAGCAATATACGTAAAAATAATTTAATTAGCTTATCAGGCAATTCCAGAAATAAAACATTATCAAAACAACGTGCTTTTTGTCGAATTGACGGTCATTGAATTTTAATTTAACAAATCGAAAAAAGATAGATACAATTTTGGTTTCTTCGAATCGATTGGTAGATTGGTAGATGATCTATGTACAATTCTACAATCTACATAACTGAACATTTGGAATAGAGTTTTTGGGTTTTTTTAGATAAATACTTCTTTGAAAAAAGAATGACGAAATACCTAAAATTTTACTATAACTATTCTTACCAAATACTTAAAATGTTCACATAGGTACTGAAAACTCAAAAGAAAAATTTGGTTTAGTCGTATCGATTATCGCTATTACTATACGACATAGATGAAAATTGAATCCTTACTCAACTCACAAAAAGTTTTATCAAAACTGCTTAATTCGTGCTTGCAATATATATATTCAAGGCAAACTTAAATATTTGTAATGTCTAATGCTAAATCTATAGCTACCATAAAGTAACTATTCTAATTTATAAGTTGTTATTTTCCCATTATCATTCACTGTTGTATACGCCGCCTTACGACTTGACTCTACACCGTTAATATTGGACGAACTTGAAAACGATGCCGTCGATACTCCATAAAATCCACCATTTCCATTATTTGGAACAGAATTGGCTACATATTTTATGTCAATATTTGGTGTGTTCTATAGAAAAAAAAATGTAAAGATGTACTAAAATTAATTGAATAAAATAATTTCTTTTTACATCATTTGGAGGATAGATTCCAGCTGTTTGACGATATCCGTCTGGTCCATATGAGGATGTTGCTGCTGCATAATTTGGAGCGTAATATGGAACCGGATTTGCATTGATGCCATTCTTCCAATTATCCCAAACTGTTGCATGCTGACGATATACACTAAAATGGTAAATTTTGATTTAATTTTGGTTGAAATTATTACTTTGATTTAATTGTGTTCGAGGTAATTATAACGACGATTTTTTAGTTTGATTAGTGACTTTATAAAAAAAAGGTTAAATTATATGAGAGTACAAGCAGCAGTTTGATTTTTAAAATGTTATTAATTTTTCAAAACTGTTAATTGACTTATAAAATATTTCTTTTAATTAATTATATAAATTACTTAGAAGGCCCAAGAGAAGAATATGCATATACACTAGCACCTGGTGTAGAATATGTAAACGATCCTCCACTAGAGTAGTTTGGAAAAGAGTTGATAATTATCCATTTTAAAAGCCCTTAATAAAATTACAAAAATTTGTACAGAATCTTACCTGGAATAATAATCTCGTAACGATGAAAGATATTGATTAAGGGCTTGATTAAAATCGGTGTGACTGATAAATGGGAGCAATGGTGGTAGGGGAACATAAGGTGGAACAAATGGTACGGATGATGATGTTCCGGGTGGAATATACGGCATTGAAGACATTGCCGGAGGAATCAAATTTTGCGATGGTTGGTTATATGGATAATTTGGTCCATACATTGTTGTGTCTAATCCATTTCCAATTGAAGTGTCAGTCATTATTGAGGTGCTGTATTCGATGGCTGTAATTTCAAAATAGTTTATAAATAATAGAAAACATAACAACATTTTACATACAATTACAAACAGCAAGCAGAGCCAAAAGCCACACTTTTTTTATTAAAATTAATGGCACCATTTCGATTTTGGATTTTGTCAATTTTATCTGCAAGTAAGTTCACGATTTAACCAAAAAGTTATAAAACAAAAATATGTATACCAGCGGGTGGGTAATTCACTTTCAAATAAATATAAATGATCCTAAAACTTCGTCACAAAAGAGCTATTCGGAATGAGAAAAGCCTTTCGATCCATTATTTTGTTAAATAATAAAACAAAACAAGACAGATGGAATGTTTATTCTGAGATCAATTACCTGCGAGATAAACAGGGCGTAAAATAAATTATACTTGAACTGTTTATCTTTTTCTTTTTTTTTGTTCACCATGAAGGGGTGTGATCCTGCTAGAGCTGCGTAATTTTATACCCTGTTGAATTAAATGTACAATTATAATCGTAGTGGCTAGATCCATTCTATTCTATTCTATCTAATTATATATTCTCTATTTTTACGTCAATTTAAATTACATAATTATAAAAATTTAATTTGGTTCTTTTTTGCAGATTAATAAGGAAATTATCTAAACTGAATTGTAGGTAAATATTTATTTTTTATATTTAAAACTGATGGGCCATAATTTAGTTTTTAAGAATCACATTTTTGTTTCGCCCTCTAAAGATCAAAAACATACTATGAAGAAATATAAAAATTTAAATTGAAACTTTCCACTTTATCATCGTAAGTAAAGGAAACCATTTAGCAAGCAGAACACATACATATGTACATTTATAGAGATTGTGAACAAAATTTTACCCCGTAAAGCGTAAACAAATCACTATTTTCGGTGATATATTTCAACAGATTTATTTAACTTTTATTTAGAATTAAATCAACGACAAGTAGATACTTTGTGTATTTAATAACTCAATTAAATTTTGAATCCAATTCATTTCATTATATTTGTATTTACACTTATCAATTTAACGGTTATTATTATTTTTATTAATTTCACGGTCAGTTTTAATCGGTTTCATCTGTTTGACGGTCAAGTAGGAAAATATTGATACGCATTTAATATTTATAATATTTATATTTGAAAAATTAACATTTACAATTGTGCTGAAGACTTGCAATTTTAACCGAATAGCTGTTTTTTGTAAAAAATTTCCATTTTTGGTCATTTCTAGTGCCCTGAAATTGGATCAACGCTTTTTAATCGATTTTATTCCCAGGTTGAGTTTAGTTGTCTTCGTATAATGTTTAAAGACGATATGTTATGACTTCGTAAGAAATTATTTTACAATAAATCACCCAATATATATATTTTATATGTTCCATTACTATGTTCTTATTATTATTAATATTTCAAGTCACTTACATTTAATAATAAAAAAAAAAACTCAATATTATTGGCAAAAACGTGAATTTTTGATGATTCCGATTGCATAAGATGCTCACGTATAACTAAAGAAGAATAACCAAATTCAAGAAAATATTTCGTTTTAAATAAAAATAAAAGGTAAAACTGCGAGGTAATAAATATGTATATTGTATATACTACAAAATTCCACCTAGTGTCACTTTGAACTTGATTTTTTATTTTTTACTTTTAATGTTGACACTTCTGCCCCTTAAACAAGTTTTTAAATAATTTATATTTTTAATTATTTAGTAATTAAATTTCTAAAATAACTATCGATAAATATCCAAACTGAAAGTCTAAATAACATTGCCTTGAATGTAAAATGATCCAATCGTTTATGATTCTGATTTTAAAGAATAGAAAAAAAAATTGCTTAAATTGTGATGTATTCTTTGGTGTTGTTGTTGTTGTTGTTGTAATTTTGTTGTTATTGAATATAAAAACTCTTTAGTGTTACATCAATTATTGGTATTATTTTTCACACGAATCCATGTGCTATAGACATACTGGTACATTATGCATATATGTATTAATATTTTATAAGCAATAATGGAGTAAGATTATGTAGTGGTTCTACTATTATAAGATATGTATTTAGAACATCTAGTCTTAGAGGTATTATCTAATCTCTAATGAGTACATGTGCATATTCAGGAGAAAAAAACCTCTTTAAATAGAATCACAAAATGACCAAGGTATGATCGTTTAATTAAAGTTTCTTGGAAGAATATATATTCAAGTGCAAAAAGGGACACAAAAAAAAATGGCGTACCATTTAGTATCCTCCTGCAGCCTTGTTGAAAACAAACTTGTTGAAATACAAAAAATTATTGTAACCAGAATACACATTGGGGAAAAAGAGAAATACTCGTATTTTATAGGAGATAACTGAGAAATATTTTTGATTTCTCGATTTGAAATTTCCATATCAACGGCTTCTGTAGGTACATTTATTCAATTTGTTTAGACTTATGTATTTAGGTCAAGTACGAAACTTAAAAAAAATCCGGTACAGCACAATCATATACCAATCAGTTAGGATTTTCTCTATATGCACCAAAGTATTGTATATTTAAGATTCTGTGACCTTTAGAATTTCTATTTATCAACAATATGCGTCATTGTAAAAATATATTTAAATTTTTCATATTAAGACCATTTTAAAATGCTGCTTCTATTAGAATAATAAATTGATTACTACTGGCCTATGTATGTATGTAAGTCCGGTAAGCGGCAAAACCGCGTACGCGTTTCGAATGTTATTGATTTTTCTCTAATTTGCTTCTACGTTATTATTAGTAACTAAATAGGCTGTTACATATTTTGTACAATTATTAGGCTGGAGCTCATGGAACATCAGTAATTAATTAATTTTCGGAAAGATTCTTTATATGACAATTAGCTTAATTAACAACTAAATATATAAACAATAAAGACATTTTCGTTCTGACTTACGACTTAAATGTACCTAATTATAGAAATTATTCATTTGTTTCGAATAGAAAACAAAATTAAGACCAAAATTATAGAGAATAAAAAGAGAAGAACTTTATATAATTTATATATATCTGCTTAATATTTAGTTGTTGTACAGAAAAATGAATGAGCACAAAGCCATAAATAATAACAAAATGAGCATTTCTCTCAGACAAAAAAGTGAATTAGTTAAAACGCTATTTAAGTATTTTAACATTTGACTGACTATACTTTTTTAACATTTGATACACCAATAATTGATATACATATTTCTATCTCTACCAATCGGTCAAAATGACCGGTTAGTAATTTAGCCAAAAAAGATTTCAATTTAGTGAATAAATGCAAGCGATTAAAAAAAATGGAGTCAATAAACGGAATCTTTTACAATAATTGTCGGATACATATAAATAAGATAATTCATAATCTTACAAGGAACTTTAAAATTTAATTTAATTTAAAGTAAAAATTTTATTAGCAAATGTTTAAAACCGGTCATTTTGACCGATTAGCATATCTAGTGTTAATAGTTATTTAATTTTACCGATATAATATGTGGCTGTCAAATAATTGATTGTATAAGTAGAACTAAATTAAGATTGTGTTTGTTAGTTCAGTATAAGTACCAATATTGATATACCTACTTCTTATTTCAAGTATATTTGATTAACTTATCTCTACAAAAAGCCTGAGTTAAAATAGAAAAAACTTGGAATAACTGAACAAATAAATATATAGGGAATCTATAGGTACAAGTAGATAAAGATTGAATTAATCAGTTCACGTTCATATCGTCTTTCACCCAAACAGTAGCAGCTCCGTGTATCCAATGGCTCTAAAATGGGGAATAGCTTCGGCTGGTAAAATATCTCATGATTTTGTAACGGCTCTGGGAACACTTCCGGCAGACGAACATCAAGTTGTTGCAGTAGCGGCTCGAAATTTAGATTGTGCCAAAAATTTCGCCAAAATTCATGAAATACCTCAGGCATATATTGGTTACGAAAATTTGGCCAACGATAACGATGTCGAAGTTGTCTACATTGGTGTCATAAATCCACAACACTATGAAGTGGCAATGCTAATGTTGAACCATGGCAAACATGTACTCTGCGAGAAGCCGTTGTGTATCAATGAGAAACAATCGAAACAATTAATTGCGGCTGCCCAACAGAAAAAGTTGTTTCTAATGGAGGGAATTTGGTCCCGATTTTTTCCTTCTTATCAGTATCTAAGGGATCAAATAAAAGCAGGAAGATTAGGTGAAATATGTAGTGTCACCACTTATTTTGGATTTAATCTTGTTGACAATGATCGATTGACGTAATTATTTCTTTTATTATAATTAATTGACTGATTTAATTAATTCATTTAATTAAATAGGAAGAACAGCCTTGGTGGTGGAACAGTTTTAGATTTGGGTGTATATACCATTCAAATTGCTCAATGGGTTTTTAATAAAGAACCCGAATCGATACAGGCATCAGGACAATTAAATGACGATGGAGTTGATTTAACGATGAATGCCGAATTATCATATGGAGATAGTAAAGTCGCTCACATAGCTACAAGTGCATGCGGCGAATTGACTAATGTTGCTGTAATTAAGGGAACTAAGGGCGAGATCAAAGTAAAATATTAACTTAAAAACATGTTGCGCATGAGACATTGTTTTTTTTTGTTTTAGTTAAAGAATTTTTGGTGCTCTACATCACTAATTGATGTTGATGGAACGGAGAAAATTTGGTCACTTCCAACGGCAAAACATCAATTTAATTTTCTGAACAGCTGTGGTCTTCGATACGAAGCAGACGAAGTACGTAAATGTATACGAAATGGCTTTCTAGAAAGTGAAATTGTTAATCAAAATGAAAGTTTGGTGATTGCACGTGTTGAGGACGAAATTCGTAGACAAATTGGCGTTCGATATCCGGCTGATGATTAATTATGTATTATTATCCGAAAATATAAAGTGATTTGTATAGAATTTTAAAAGTATTTTTACGGTGAGGAAACTTTAAACGATGTAAGTCTCATTTAAAAAAATGTAAATATTGACGTAAAATTTGATTTGTCGCATTTTCAGTAAGTTGTTGATGTGAAAGAGAAATTGAAATAAATAAATTAGCAACACAATAAAGAATAAAATTAATTTTATCATTACTTACCGCATCTTCTATCATCTATTCAAAAATTCCTCTATCCAAGATGTTATTAAGAATTTTACACCTTGGTATACAAAATTATCAAAAAATATTGGACATAATTCATTTATTTTAGTAAAAAAAAAACACTTAGCAGTAAAAATTTTTTTACGACAAATTCACCAACATTTAAAACAATTATTAAGGCATAGAATGTGTTGCGGCAGCTATTGGCCACGTAACTGGTCCTTTAGCAACGATATCAGATAATAAATTTTTAATTTTTATAAATCGTCTTTTAAATTCAATCCCACAGCCTTTCGATAAACGAAAATCTAATAAAATTTTACCGTCCATTTCAACAACATTCGCTTTAAAAATTAATTGCAATTTTCGTCTGTCTATTGTTGAAATTGTTATCTAAAATTGTATGAAACATTTTTTAATTCTACTGTAAAAAAAAAATTGCCATTAAAACACATTACCATTCCTGTTTCCGAAGTTTTCCATGCATAGCGTAATTTTTCGAATGTTGTCGATAACCGTTTAATTGTGTCATCGAAATTTGTTAACACAAAAAATCGTGTCATACGTTTAACCAATTTTTGGAATACATTTTGGCTTGTATTCTGTGTCGGATTTAATTGTGTACATAATATAAGGTTATCCAACATTGTTGGTTGGGAGAAACAGAATCCAGCCCGAACTTCAATTTGATTGGCACGGTTGAGATCATCATGACCAATGGTTAGAATTTGTGGTGCCGGTTGTGATTGATACATTCGTGAAGCGGAATCATCAATTTGACTGGAGAATTCTTGGCTAGAACGAAGACGTTTGGAACGTGGAGACACTGCATCGACGACATCTCGGCTAGTTGAATCTAAAAATAATAAATAAAAATAGAGAATAAGGAGATGTTTACATATAATTTGTTTTGGGGCATATTTTTTTCAACCGAGTTTTTCAATGACTACCAGATTAGGAGACCAATCTGTAACTGATACTGGCTCGATTACATCACAAAACACTAATCTATTGATCTTTTCAATTTATCTTGAATTTTAACTGGCAATCTACTCCTAGTTGATAAAAGTACCCCTATCCTTCAAAACTAATTTGAAATTATCGGTAAATTTTCCCAAACCCTCAATAAAACTAAGTTTTCTATTAGATATCACCGACATACTTTTTACCAATAATTCCTACCACTGCTTTTGGGTGTCTGATTGTCTGAAAGGATTTCTACTGAGTTGATTAGTAAATATTAGTTGGGGATGGCGGTTTAAATAACCATTCGGCAATGCATAATATTTGAATTTATTGTACCTACTAGAAGTCTCCATAAACTGTTAAAATTATATTTAATCTTCAAATTTATTTGGCTTAAATTGTGAAAACAATAGTAGGGTAATGTGTTTACTTCTGATCCTGTATCTAATTTAAACATTTATTGACTTCATATTTTCTACTAAAATATTCTCATGTCAACGCTGCTGAAAATCAATGAAATACTCGTTCCTTGATAATTCAGAATCTGTAAACAAAATTATTATTTTTTTTTTAGTTCTATTTTTATATTTGAAAATGTTTACTGAAACTTTTCCCTTTTTTTGTCATTTGTCCAAACGGGGTCAAGAATTAAAAAAGTAATAAAAACGCAGTTTATTTACAATTGCACTGCACTGTATTTAAATATAATTTTCAAATCCTAACTTAAGAACCATGAAAAATAAAACATTAAAAAACTTAAATAAACAACCTCCAACATACAAAAAAAAAAAAAAAAACTACAAAGAATAACAAAAGCCATCAGGTTTTCGGTGCTAAAGCTATATGATTTTAAAACAACATACAGCTAAAACCACCAAAGACAGGATAACAAATAAAATAAAATAAAAGAAATAAAGAATAAAAAAAAAATCAAAACCAAAAAGAAAATGTTAAATCATCATTATAGGCATTACAATGCCAATATAGATATGCATGTATGTAGGTGGATGTGTAACACAATTTCAATGCTTTGGTAATCTAGCTTTATGAAATATCAAATCTATCATACAGCTAAAGCGCCAAAGCTCAGAAAATGGTTTGTAGGTATTGTATAGACGCAAAAATAATTACCATTTTTAATGTGCTATCGAATATTTTTGTTAAACCGTTTGGTCAGACACGTAAGCGCTCTCAGAATTTCATAAGCAACTGAGAGTCACTCAGTACCTGAGAAAACAACTCAAATTGAAAAAAAAAGTGTTTCAAACCGATTTTTTATTACGCGGAATCAACGTAAATTCATATTTTTTTGTCGCTTGTTACATTCCAGAAACATAAAAAGGTGTTCTTTCTTTCTTCTCTCCACTATAGATATTTTTCACACTTTAGGTAATTTAACAATTTAGAAGTTTTGTATGTTTGATACAAGAAAGAAACAATAAACATAATTATTAAAAATAACAAGGCAGGTAAATTTTTTTTTAAATTAATTAATTAAACAGAATTTTTATGTGAAAAACAAAAACTATCCTCCCGATTCTAAAACCTAGAATTTTTTACTCTGATGATTTAAAAAATTATTCATTTATGATTCTATAATGAAATTGTGTAGATATTATTTAATAAACTTTTGTAGAAAATTGTCGTTCTACTTTAAATTACATATGCTCGGGAACTTAAATAACCATTTTCTTAAACTAACTTATTTTCTCAAGTTACAGAAAAAAAACAAAAAAAAAATTCTCATTACTCAACTAAAATACCAATAAGCGATAGCTAGAGAATAATTTGCGAAAACATTAACGCCGGTCCATTATGTATTACGAATTTGTATAAAAATACGAATCGAAAGATTATTTTTTTTGACGAATGTATATTTTTTCCCTATCCAATTAATCACGTAATATTTCATAACATATAATTTCAATTAAACACAAGTTTTAGAATTAATGCAAAATATATGATTAAAAAAATAACTTACCTAAATTAGCAAATTGTAAGTGGCACCATTTGTGTTCAATAATTTTTTCTAAAACAATTCTCTTAGAAGAGTGTGGTTCTAATACTTTACGAAGTAGCGATAAAACTAATGTGTCCAATTTTTTCCAAGGTGTCATTGTTGTCCATGTATCGTTGCTTTTCCATTTTACATATTCTGTACAGCTCAATGTCGGTTGATCCCATGGAAGCTCTGTTAAGTTATAATAAAAAGAAAATCAATTAATATCAAGTAAATTCTTCGACTATAAACTACAATAGGCAAACAAAAATTATAGTTGCCTAATAATGTGAATTGCATTGCTATATTTTAAAATTTAAAAAAAAAAAATTATTCACTAAATTAAAAAACATTTAACACAATGATTCGTTCACTGCACTATCCATAAAAATTTTTCCTGGTATTGTAATATCAAATTCTTTTTATTATCACTTTTGTTCAACTACGGGCTACTCCTCCATATTTCTCGGAGGTATACATTACTCTGTATTGTATAGGCATAGGCACTTAAGACGTTACGAAAACTGATTACGTCAATTGTATGCCGTATTTTTGACTTTAAATAATTTAAAGCCGCTACATTACCAAAATTCAAAATTATAAAAAGAAATTCTCGCTCTAACAACTTTTATTTTGACAGAAATGTCGTTTCGTTTTCCCTTTTGAAATAGAAAACAAAAAATTTAAAGAATCATAAATATGGAAACGGATTAAAGTGACACCCCTACCAGAATCAGTGTGGCCGACATACCTTCGGATCGGTCTTTTAGCACTGGTGTGGATTCGATTCCAAAATGTAAACGTGTATAATGATTAAGTATTGTGAAGAAAAGTTATTGATTTTTCATGCCTTAAAAAAAATAAGAATAAAAACAAGCCCTTAATAATATAAAAATAAACAAAACTTTGAATTTTTAAATAAAATAAAATTCATGCAGTGCTTATGCAAACGGGAGGGGTGCAGCAAGCAATTTCAGCCAGACCTCTGGTATTAAAGCTTTAGATATTTCATATCAACAATCTACAGCTAGAATACCAAAGATTCGGCTAAAATGATAATTAATTAAAATTATTTATAAAAAAAAATAACTAATATTCTTTCAAAATTTATATTGTAAAACTTACCACCAGCAAGCATTGCCACTAAGATAACACCACATGACCATATATCGGCTTGTGGTGCACTGTACGGCCTTGTCAGTACCTCTGGTGCCACATACGGCAAAGTTCCACAACGTTTTTCCAACAGTCTTTCTTTACCTTTCATTCTAAAATAAAATCAAATTAGAGATTATAATTGTTCCAAACTATAAAATGGAAGTGTCTACCTAATACCTAAACATTGTAGCCATGCCAAAGTCAGAAATTTTTAAATTGTCATTTTCGTCCAAAAGTAAATTTTCTGGTTTTAGATCACGATGTGCTACACCTCTGGTATGTAAATATGCTACGCCCGACATTAGTTGATTAAAATAACGTTGTGCATTATGTTGCTGCATACCAAAATCAGGTTCTGATTAATTGAAACAAAATTTCATCGGTAATAGACCATTTTTATTAAATGTTTAAAAGTTTGAACTAACCGATTCGATCAAATAATTCACCACCAGCCGCATATTCTAAAAATATGTATTCTATATTTCCTTGAGTTCGTTTACCGAAAAACCTTAAAATATGTTTGTCCTGAAGAATTTTTTGAATACAAACTTCTTTTTTGACGGTATTACTAGCATCTGGATGTTTCTGCAGATCTATCATTTTCATTGCGACTGCCTCGCCAGTTTGACGATTGAGAAGCAGTTTTACTCTGCAAACAAATATTTATATTACTTTGTAGTTTCATTTACACATTTTGATGCTTTTTAAGAATTGTAAAAATATTTGCAGGCCAAAATGCATGAAACTTTATTTAATTATGATAGTGTAAAACCTCACTTCATTTCACAGAGAGACTCAGAGAAGAATTCGATGACCATTGATATAAGGTAAGGATATAAAATGTCAATAAATCAGTAGATATTATATCAATTATATTAATTAGGAAATTCTTGCGAATCAAAAAAAACTATTCAATTTGGAAGAAATGGTACTCTGTACAGATAAAAAAAATCAGGAGGGTTACCCCTTGTCATTATTACTTTTCAATATCATCATAAAGATAGAAAATCTAAAAGTATAACCGAGGATATCAATGCAGTTAAGAAAGGAAAACCCTTCGGGCCATGAAAATAAAATTGACAAAGCGCGCAGTTTATGTGAACCTTAGGAAATCTAATGTCATGTCAATACGCTTCAGCAATCGATATGTATAACTTTAGAACTAAATACTTGAAGCAAAAGTATAATACTTGAAATGTGAAAATAGTTGTATATTGATTTCGAGAATTACCAAGTTACAGGATAAAAGATAATATTTTAATGTATATTAAAGTATTTACAATAATTTTATTTCAATGACAGAATTGTCGCTTGGGTTGAGCAAAATCCATTATTACCAACGAAAGTTGGTTTTTTATCTGGAATTTTTTTCGTGCCTTCTCTCGTTTCCACAATTTCCTGAGACTTGCAGTATAGAGAGGATAATTTATTCTCATGTAAATTATTGTTGTTCATTTATACCTTAAATAATTGCAGATTTGTTTGATTTTTGCATACTCAAAAATTTAGCTGTGATTTTAATTGATGGTATGAAATTAATTAAAAATGAATGAATAAGGAATGGTTTATGAATACTAATGAATAGTCAGAATCAAAATATTCTTTTATCATATTATATAAACTGTGAAAAAAATTAATTTAATAAAAATAATTGCTGTGTGTGGGTGTCAGTGTTTTTTTGTCAATAGCCAATGATGAGCATAGCCTTTATCTCAAAATATACTGTTATATGCTGTTGACCGAAATTTATATGTTTAATGAACAAAATATCTCTGCTGAACTTATCTACCTATCTATAGGTATATATAACAAATAATCAATCATTGCGGCAATATTTAAAAATGTTGCATCGAAATACCGTTAAACACAAATTTCTCTACAATAATTATTTTAACACATATGAAGTTTTTTTTTTGTTGATTTGTTTTTCAATTATTTTATATTTGATGCAAAATTTCTATTGTAAGTTTGGTAAATAAGTAAATTTCAACGATTTTTACAACACTTACTCGCCATAAGCACCTTCACCAAGAGTTTGCGCAAGAATCCATCCTTCTACAAACTCCCGATTGCCATTTTGGGAAGCCATCTTAAAATTGGAAAAAATCTCGTCTGGGTATAAGTGGAATGGGGGAAAATGTATAAAATGGGGTGTCTGTGGAATCAGGTAATCTATTGGTTGTTTCGCTGTTGCATGTTCAACCAACAATGGTGTGGCATTTCTAAAAAAAAAAAAAAAAAAAATATTGAAGGAAAATAAATCTACGCACATTACATGATGGAGAATAAATTGATAGAATAAATAAAATATTTGTTTAAGTAATTATCGAATTTACTTGAAGAAGCCAAAGATGCCGTTTCATCTCTAAAATGTCTTTTGTTCGTCTGTATAAATGTGGTAGGTATACGTGCATCTTGTAAAACGAAATATCATCGAAAAAATAATTATTGTACACGTACTTATAGCTTGTGTGTTTACTTTAACATATTAAATACGTTTTTTCCTAAATAATTCAAACAAGAAAAAAAAAACCAATTTCAACCAAGAAAAGCGTAATCGATTAGCATAGCAACATCACCATCGGCATCATGGTAAATTTTGGTCGCAGGAAAAAACTGCATTTTCAGCGTATATTGCGAAATACATGCGGCAAACAATTAAACTTAAATAACATGTATGAAAAAGTGATCTTAAGTGTACTTACGAATTAATATGCAAAGAAAATCGTCCAAAAATTTTTTTTTGTACAAAAATCGCGGAACCAAAAGTAATCACGTTGACGTCGAATTAAAATGGCAAATCGATGACGAACAAAAAGAAAACTTCTTTATCGTTTTGTACCGGTTCATTGGACGGGGACCGGCTGTAAATTACTTCTTTTGTGCAAACACATCCAGTAAAAAATTTACCAATTTCAGTATAGATTGATATTTCAAATGATGAAACGTTTCGTTTTAATAATGATTTAAACTTTAAAAGTTAAATTGATCCAATTTAATTCACTTATAACAATGAAAAGTTTTTACCGCCGCTCAGAAATAGCCGAAGCGACACACTTGCATTTCGCATTATATTAAAAAATGGTTGCCATTAATCCGGTTTATTTGTTTTACCGAAAATCCCAGCCGAAATTGTCTACATGAATCTTTATTTACAAATAAGGGTTTCCTCTTAAAGTTGGCTTTTAGTTGTTTGTTTAGGTATTGGTATTTTTACGTGCAAAATGAAACCAATACGAAATGAATTGCAATACTGCAAACACATGATGTTAGGTGCTCTGTCAATACTAACCTGTGTGAGATTTTTTATAAGGGCCCTTAATTTTTAAGAAAACATATATCTATGATATATGTAAGATAGTTAATTTTTGTCTTCGATTCATAATAATGACATTTTGATATAACGGTGACATTTTGATAAAGACTTCTATATTAAAAAGTAATTCAAGCACCCATTTTGATAATTGTACAGAAATTTTGTAATTGTGAATAATTCAGTAAGCAAAATTTCGGAAGGGAGCCGTTACTGTCAAAGCGCGTGCGATTTGTGTCATTTTTGTGTTTTCGTTTTGCTTGCGGGTCCCGATATACATAGTAGTAAAAAAGTATTAATCGCCGGTATTTTTTCGGATAATTTTGTTTATTTAATTAAAAAAATTTTTTTGTGTTTATTACACGTATTATGTAAAGTCGTTTATGTAAAACGAAACATTCTGTTAACATTTTCCATTAAAATTATTAATTGATTTGTGTACACCGCCTGCTAACACTTTATTTCGCACAGTAGAGCACTAAGTAAGTTTTTTTGCCGAGATTCATATGTTCGCATTTTTTAATTTTATTAATTAATTAATTTTTATAATTTACAAGAAATGAGTAATGTTTGTCTCAATTTGTCATGGTTTTATCAGGTATATTGTTTCTCATAATCCCGATGATTTAGACTTTATGCAACCTATTTTAACCGTCATCTTTCTTAATAGAACGAAGAGCATTTTTTGGTTTTTATTTTCTAAAAATATCTCGTGCATTATACCAGTGGCACAACTATCTGCTTAGTACCTAATTGTAAATTCCATATTTTTTTTTTCCAATTTTCTATTAATTAATATTTCATGTTTAAACTTTGTTATCTCCTCTTGTAAAGTATGATAACTCAAATATAAACATTTAATTGTTTTAATACTGACGCCAGCCGCGACGATTACTTAATACAATTATAAATGAATGTGTGGGGGCGTCTACGTGTTCAATATTTTTTTTTTCATTCGTTTTCGAATAATTATTTTCCTAATTTGTTGTTACTTTTAGAATTTAGGTAATTACTAATTTATTTATTTTTTTATTAAAGTTTTCTTTTAACATTTTATATTTGGTCTGAAGATATATATATATATATATATATATAACATATACTAAAACAAATTTCTCAAATATCTGTACGCAAAGTTAAACAACATGATTTCTGATAGGTGGTATTTTTAGGAAAGATCTCATATTATGCATACAATCTATGTAGAAACTGTTTTTTTATGTGTTGAATAGCATTGAAAGATTAATACTAAATTTTTTTTATTTTCTAGAATTAAAAATTCTCAAAAAAATAAATTATTAGAGAAAGAGACAAACTTTTAATTACAGAAATAATTATACACAAATTTATTTAGTATTCAAGAATTTGGAATATATGGAGTATTAACCGTCAAGAATCAAGACACATGATTTTCATATTATTTACACCTTTTAAAGAATCAAAACTAAAGGAAAGTTTTCTCTAACTTTAAAGCATTTCTGGAACTTTATTTTTCGAACATTGTCCATAGATCTTTTATTTTATGTATAAGTTATTATACTAAGATTTAATTTAATTGATAATGAAGAACACGCGACCATACCTAAATAAATTTTTAAATTAACCATACTTTATTGCCAACAACGGAAACCATTTAATAAGTACATTATTAATATTCAGAACACATTATTATTAATTGTTTTTTTTTATTAAATATTTCTGATGACATGTCTCTGTTCCGTGCCTCTATTTTCCGTATGCATAAATTATGATGTGTGTATTTGTTTTATATGTCAATTCAGTAAATAATGACTTATTATTTTTACTATATACAAAATAAGTAGTATAAATGTACATTCATATAAATATCCATAATATATGTATGTACATGCCCTATGATATATGTAGAGGAGATCCAATTGATCATTCATATAACCATATTGTCCACATATGTGTACAATTATTCAAATTATAATGACTTTAAAAGTTCCTAATATATTTATTTTATTACTAAACTACACTATGACCATATTACATCATTATTTGGTTAATTAAGTATATACGGCTTTAATCTGAAAAATATAAAAAAAATTATATTATTAACCTTGCATTAAACATTTTTCATATATATGTACCTACATTTACATATAATGTTAAATTTGGCATATTCGATTTTAATCATTTTATTGTATTCATTGAAGGTATTTTTTTGTTTGTTAAACTTTTACTATACCTCAATAAATTCGATAGTGTTACGGTCAGGGTTTTCAATTTCACGAATTTAATAGTTAAAATTATTCGCCCGTTAGGTATTTAATACTTAGACAAATAAATATTTGTTTTTTTTTGGATAATAGCTCTTTTTAATTAAGGTCTGCGACAAGAAAGGGATAGGGTGGTGGATAAACGAGTGAGACTAAGCTGTCGGACTTAATGTCTAGGACGAATGAAAGTTGGTTAAAAACGTCCTCCGTGTAACTAGACAATCAACGTTCATACTCAAGTTAAATAAAAACTATTAAAAATCTGAAATACCATATGTTTTTCATGTCCTATCGATCCACCCTAATTTATATTGAATGTATAAGTAAATATAAAACGATTTATACAGAGAATGTAAACAAAAATTATTTTTTTTATTTAACATTTAAATTGGTATGCAAAATTTTTAATCATATGAAGTAATTTGTCACTTGACTAGAAATTTATTTTGTGGAAATTTTATTTTTTTATTACTCAGAATATTTTGTATAGATATTTAACACAAAATAAACTTTGTATGGTTTTTTTATACTTATACCTATTCGTAACAATGACTGAGATGGTGGTGAAACGATTAAAATAACTCGTTCTTCATTTTCTTACATAATATATTAATAGACGTTATGTAATTTTAATTATTTGCATATATTTGGATAGATCTTTATTATGAAGAATAGGATGTTATTTCAGACAGATTTTTTTCTTCGAGTTTTGTAATTTCTTTAGCAGAGAAATTATAAAATTCAATGGACATAACGATTACTGAGAAAAATAATAACACTATGAATACAGTGACATAGACGTCCTCCTGCACTGAAATCTTGTCGTTAGCCTTTTGTAAATTTGGTGATAGTAACCATGAACTGAAATATTGAATTTAATTATTTTGTTCGGTAATGTTCACAAATGTATTTTAATTTAATCAGATAATCAATGACGACCAACATAGATACTTCCTTTATACCTAACCTTCCAACAGGACCATTGGACATCTATCGGAATAAAGCTACATTTAACTGGAAACATTTGCGTTTAGTTTTTGAAGATGTTAATTTATTAAAAATTAAGGTATTAAGGTGTCGTCTAACACTTATTATAAATTTATCACTAATAATAATTATATAGTATCATGTATGGAATACATTGGAAGCTGATCCATTATTTGCAAAACCAAAACAAACACTGCCTGCCGACCAACAAAAATGTATTGCCGCAAAACAAATGAATAGAATAGCCGAAATTAAATTAATTGCACCAGAAGTACACAAGTCCAGTTACAAACAAAAGGTATAAATCGAATTTGTTATAAAATATATTTATTGGAATTATATGTTCGATATTGTTATTAATTCTAATTAGACACGTTATCTGATGACGGTAAATGAAGCTATTCATTCAATATGTCCCAGTTTATCGGTAAAAATGGCGTTAGGCATTGGACTTTTTAACAATGCCTTACATGCAATGGGAACCAAACGTCATTTAAAATATTACAATGGAGCATGGAAAGGAGAGGTAAGATTTCATATTTTCAATAGAAAATAAAGCAAGTTTCTTATAATTATACTGTTGATAGATTATTACTTGCTTGGCGATAACGGAAGTAACGCACGGTAGCAATACGAAACGAATACGTACAACAGCTACGTACGATCCAAAAACACAGGAATTTATTATACACACACCAGACTTTGAAGCAGCTAAATGTTGGATTGGAAATTTGGGTACATTTTTAATCTAATTTCCTTCTATCTATTCCATTCCTTTACTTAATTAAAAATTACAATTAATATTTAATTAAGGTAAAACTTCTACAATTGCATTGCTGTTCGCAATTCTATACACTGCCGATGGAACAAATCATGGTCTACATGGTTTCATTGTACCAATAAGAGATTCTAATACGTTGCAACCGTATCCAGGTGTACTGGTTGGTGATATTGGTGAAAAAATCGGATTAAATGGCATCGACAATGGGTAATTTTACATGACAATTTTATATTTAATATATTTTAAATATTTTCATTTTCTAGTTTTGTTATGTTCAATCACTATCGAATTCCTAGAGAAAATTTGCTTAATCGAACTGGAGATGTTACGCCCGAAGGAGAATATGAAAGTGTGTTCACTGAACCAGGAAAAATTCTTGGGGCTGCACTTGAATCCTTTTCCGCTGGCCGGTTAGGTATTATGCAGGTAAAAGAAATAATTTATCATTTTTTCTTTTTCGGTGGCCTTACGTCATTTGTAAAGAGTTTGGCGCCCAGATCACTCTCTTCCATTCGTCTCGATTTTCGCTTGTCCTTTAATTCCATACATTCAGAGCTTTCAGGTCCGTTTCGACATCGTCTAGCAATCTGGTATGTGGCCTTCCTACAGATCTGCTTCCTGCTGCCTTCAGGCTGCTTTTAGTTACTAAACCTTCCATTTTATTAACATGGCCCATTCACCTTACTCTGGCAGATATCAAGGATCCTACTATTATTTCTCCTTCCATAAGTTCTGCGAGTTTGTGGTTCATTCTGAATCGGTACCCATTTTTTATCAATTTGAAATTAATACAGACTTGAAGAAATATAATTCTAAAGAAATAATTCAATTTAATCGGTGGTCGACCTTTGATAATAGACGATGACGCCCTAACCTATATCTAAATATCCAATAATATCTGTTTTGGTATTTTTACTCATAAAAAATTTCCAGAATACGAGTTTAGATTTAATACATTTTAATGTAATGAAAATTATTAGGTTTGGTGTAACACCTGATTATTTTTATGACTATAATACGTAAGTGATAGATCGTGACAGACCTTTCGATTAAAATTTACAATGCATTAGTATAGTATAGTTGCGAAAGTATAGTCATAATACGAGATATTACTGTTAGGCAATAATAATTATCAATTTAAAAAAAAAATTGCATCATTTAATCATTGTTATAAAACAGGAAAGTGTTGGAACGCTATCAAATGCTGCCATAATTTCTGTACGATATGCGGCACTACGAAAACAATTCGGACCGGACAGAAATGGTACCGAAATACCAATTATCGAATATCAATTACATCAATGGCGAATATTTCCTTATTTGGCAGCAGCCTGTGTATTAAAAGTTTCCGTATTTGCCTTAACCGATATTTACCTAGAAACTGTGGAAAGATCTCAAGCGGATAGTAATGGATTTGAATTGTTGGTAAGATTTGTTTATATAAATCATAAAAAACTGTTCTTGTAATATTCTAATAGATAATTTTTTGATTGAAAGACACAAAAAGTATCGGAAATCCATGCATTGGTATCAGCCTCAAAGCCTCTGTTAACGTGGATGGCTAGAGATGCATTACAGGAAGCCAGAGAAGCTTGTGGAGGTCATGGTTATTTAAAGGTAAATTATTAATTTTTATGATCTTGAAAAAATTAGATTTTTTTTTGTAGGCAGCCAATTTGGGCGAAATGCGAAATAATCATGATCCAAGTTGTACATATGAAGGAGATAACAATGTTTTGTGTCAACAATCATCGAATTGGTTGCTTCGGCAATGGGAAAATGGAGTTGAGAGTCCGGCTGGAACTGCTGAATTTATTAATAATCGAAATATAATTGCAAACAAAACCTTTGATAGTATTAGCAAATCAGTATCAACCGATAATGGTCAATGTAATTAATTTCATTTCTACTTGAGAGAGTTTTTACAAAAATCTTTTATGTAGTTATCATTGAATGTTACGAGTGGCTGATGTGTTGGCTATTACAATCAACATTCTCGGAAATTTCTCTATCCACTAAGAATGGTGTAAATAAATTTGATGCAAGAAACAATGCTCAAGTGTACAAAGCCAGAGATTTGTCAAGGGCCCATGCTGAATATTATGCTTTACAAAGTTTTCGGTGTGTATCATAATTTAATACTTTTATTTCTAAGTTTTAAAGCTTCTTTAAAGAAAACGACTAACATCTACTAATATTGCGGCTGATTTGAAACCGGTTCTACACTCATTATATTTAATTTTTGGCTTTTGGAGCATCGATAAACATTTGCCGTCATTTTATCAGGTAATTTGTTGTAATGCGAATCAGTGTGTCTTCGTAAAAATGATCAAATTTAATATTTAAGGGTTGTTTTGCAAGTGGTCCCGCCTTTGCTGAGACAATACGTTCCAATCTACTAAAATGTTGCCACAATATTAAAGACATTTCTGTATCGGTGGCAGACGCTCTATCACCACCCGATTTTGCACTGAATTCAGTTATTGGGAAATCAGATGGTTTGGTAATCTATATAAATTCATAAATATTATCTTCACACATAGTAATTTCAATTATAATAACATCATCTAGTTATATCAAAATCTTCAAAATGAGTTTATGACAAATCCTGGTGCATTGGAACGAGCTGCTTGGTGGCAAGATGTTGCTCTACAAAAATCGAAGCTATAACAATTTCGCAAAGAGCTCTTTATATTGTAAAACTTTGGCTATTCAACTCTGGTGCCTGATGTTTAGTTTTCTTTGTTATTGATTACTGATGACTGATGACTGAACTGAAAAAAACATATTACGTAGAGAGTAGCTAAAGAAAAACAAAACTATTTATGAATTTGATTTACTTCTTCATAAAAATGGATCAATTCATCTGTACCTATATATAAAGGTAATTCTAATACTAATTAATTTATTAATGTTATATGTTTAATGTATTATACTTCCGTTAAGGCTATATTATCAATAGTTACTACATAAAAAATAAACATTTTATAATAAGAAAATAGAAAATATCAATCTTACCTATTTTTATGAGGAAATTAATTATTAAAATACAATTTCATTTCGTAACTTGAGGTTTGCATAAAATAAACAAAAGATTAGGTTTTGCTTAATTTATAAACTTTCAATAAACCAATAAAAATATAAATATTTTCTATCGAGAAATGTAATTTTGATCAAACGCATTCAATATTGCAGATTCTTAAAATGAAAAAAAAATTTAATAACTTGAAAACAATTTTGATTGAGGTATGTTTAAATATTTTTGCTCTTTGCTATTGGATGACCATAGAAAATAAGCAGTGAATTTTTTGTAACAGTAAAGTAATCAGAGACATTACACATTTAAAATATTTTAATAAGTAAGACCTTATCTTAACACATTATCTAAACAAAATCATGGGTCCGCCATTATATTTTGTTAAACACACAAGGAAAGGATTTCCAATTTAAAAGTCATTACCATACAGCATAAGCACTACACCATCAAGCAAACCATTTGTTCGTAATGTTTTTATTTCATAAACGCAAGTAGATTTTGTAGCTCAACTTAGATGAAAACTTTCGGATTAAATCAACAACCAAATAAAGGACATCGTTTATAGAAAAAAGTATATAGAAAAAAATGTATTTTGAATAAATATAACTAATTTAAAAATTCTTAACTTAATTGAAGTATTTAGTAGACTAGAGCCATATTAATAGTAACTTAAAACTATTTATAAATATATTTTTATAATTTTTACTTCCAATCGTATTAAAAAAAAAAAAATTAATAAACTTATGTTTAAGTCAAATCCCTTTTAAGGTGGCCATTTAATTTTTAAATTTCCTCTCTTTTGGAGACCTCCACTGTTTTACTTAAAATTTCTATATTCGTAATTTTAATTCTAATTGGATTATAGAATCTCAAAATTGTTTTTTATTTAATTTAAAACGACACTCAAAATATATTTGTATCTATAGGTTTTTTGTTTTGTTTCTAAGAATATTATCTATATGTTATATTTATAACGATGTGTATTGAAACTATTTAAAAAAAAAGTATTTTTGATGTGAATTTATAATAAGTGAAAACATAAGCAAAGAATGTATTTTTGGGTAATTTTTATTTATATGCACTTTATAAATGTTAAATATTTGTAATAAATGAAAAATGTTTATTGTACTGTCAAATTTTTGTTTAATTCTTAACATTATTTCATTTTGATTAATCTCTAATCTAATTAAAAAAAAAACAACTCGATACCTATATTGATTTGTATATAAATTTTACACATTTACTATATTATGTAGAACGCCTGAAAACGGTTTAAATTCCGATCCAAAAAATAAACAATAAATGATAAAATAAACCAGACACCAATATATCGTTGAAATCGTACAAGCCTCAACTTTAATTTGAGTGTTGTCTCAAAGCTATATTCCAATCCCCTGATTATAAAAAATGGCGATGTTTTTAAAGTTATTTTCTATTGAAATGTCTCAACGCACGTCGGTTTTCCAAATATATTTTTGAACTGGGAGAAAAAAGTTCCCTGAACAATAGTTCCATAGTTTAGGTTATACTTACTGCCTTAATAAATGGTCAATTTCGCCATTATTGCAATGTATAAGTCATCTAGTCATCTAGTCATCTAATCTAAAGTAACGTAGCCTGTTTTTTTTTAATATTAAACTGTTTTGAACAACCATCGACGGTTCGAGTAAAATAAAAATTGTTGTTTGATCGTTTATTGATTTCTAAATTTTAAGAACATTACATACAGTACAAACATACATAATTATATTGATTTGAATTCCATTTATTATAAGAGCAGGCAGACAAATAGAAAAAAAAGGTTGGTTATTTTAAAAAACATTTTTATTCATTTTTGAATACTGAACTCCATCCGTCAGTTCAATTTGTTTTCTTATCAGTCAGTCTATCCATTCGTTGTAGTAATGTTGGATGTGAATGATTCCATGCCGAATACATCCAATCATATATTGGAAATCCTAAATTATCGATATTGAGTTTAATTAAAGCTTTGCGTAAATCGACACTATAGCCAAGATTTTTTGCAAATTCATCGGCT
This sequence comes from Platyura marginata, assembly GCA_026745375.1. Taxonomy (NCBI): domain Eukaryota; kingdom Metazoa; phylum Arthropoda; class Insecta; order Diptera; family Keroplatidae; genus Platyura; species Platyura marginata. The sequence goes on along the minus strand of JANSTT010024613.1, from coordinate 4,815 downwards.
TGATACTCGAATCGTCGTGAAAGAACGGTCATTCCAAATGAAATGATTGCACTATAAGCGCCAAGAATATATGTGAATATCAATAAAAGTCCAACAAGTATAGGCTTTTCGTTATCATTAAAACCAAGGGCACAGTACATTGGTTGATAGTGGAATAATTTCCCAAAAACGGCAAACATTAAAAACAAATGAATTTGACTGATTACAATATTTTTGGTAAAATGTCCTAATTTCCAATGACCCAATTCATGACCTAAAACTGCCAATACTTCATTGTCATCACAACCTTTTTGTATCTCCGTTGATTTATCATTGTCAATAAGTTTTTGTTCATCTTCGACCTCCTCAGATTGCTCCACATTTTCTTCTTCCTTTTTTCCTTTATTAATAAGCAGTGTATCGAATAGAACGATACGCTTTGCATTCCAAAATCCATACATATAAGCATTGCTATGGGCTGACCTTTTTGATCCTTCCACCACATAAAGTTGTGTTAATGGAAATTTCAAACTTGCCGCCAATTCTTCAATTGATGTTCTAAGTGGTCCTTCGTCCAGTTTACGATATTTATCGAATAGCGGCGCAATAACCGTTGGGTAAATGGCCAACAACAAAAATGATACAGCACTGACAAATACCCATAGCCATACAAAGAAATAATCACCACCGATTTGTACAATATAAATTACAGCACTTGATATCGGTATGGATAAAACCATATTCAATATAAAAAATTTAATTTGATCTTTGGCAAAAAATCCGACAGTTTGTTTGTTGAATCCATGTTTTTCCTCTACCACAAATGTTCCGTATATTTTTAGTGGCATCTCCTTAACAACGCTAATGCCGGAAATTAATAACAAGAAAATACAGCTGACTAATATTTCACTGTTTGGATCGACATTAATACGTGTTGCGATTGTTTGTGATTTGTGCCATAGGTATGGAATGAGCCCAAAGTACAGTTCAAGCGAACCAATAATCACATCCATTACGATTGCCTTAAAAACACCAAACTGCTCTTTGTCCAATCCATAGACGCGCGCTTTTTCGAAGGTGTCTTTTTTGATAAATTCGACCAGTTCATCGGGTACTTTGTTGGAATTGTTGTATACTTTGATCTAAAAAAAAAAAAAAAAAATATTTTATTGTTGTGTTGTGTTCTAAAGTCGACCGAAAATGAAAATTTAATTATTGAGCAGTAAGTTTACAAATATTTAAATCAAATCAATTAACGCATAAAATCGGAAATCTAACTGAGTACTTCTTCTCACCAGGGCGAGGAGAACCAAAATTATCCATGCCACTCGAATGGTGAATGCTCTCAACACTCAATAAATTAATAAGAGTTGAAAGATAAGAAGTTATTCGATTACACATTAGTTTCTCCAATGCCTTGGAAAGTGTGACAATAGAGTAATAGGGCGAAAATCCAAAATTCCCACAACGTTATGTATTTTTCAATTATTTTAGATTTTTTCACTCTATCTATAGGAAAATTAGATTAGGTTAAATATAATAAACTTAATTGATATCTTATCTGGCCCCACTGCATTAGATTTGGTAATAATAAAAAAAACTAATTCGACCATAGACTAGGAACGGGTATTAATAAATGTTTGCAAAATAATGAAATCAGAAATCTGTATCGCGGAAAAATACATATTAAAGGGAGAGGCAGAGTAACTAGTATTGTCAGATGGGTTTTATATGAAGCCTGTATTAAACTAACTTCAAATTCATTAAGCTCCTAATCACCTTAAGTATTATGTGCCTAAGCATGTACTAAGTAGTAATTGGTACACACATAGTTTATTTGTCAATATAATTTATTTGCCAACTTTTTGATTAAAAAAGTGCGTCTTTCTTATGCAAATCGATACAAAATGAAGTAAAAAAAAAAAAACTTAAATTCTAAAGAAACAAACATACCTGTCTCCATGCCAAATAAATTTCCAATAAATTTTCAAGTAATATGAACGCAAGTATGTAATACAAAATAAATTCTGAATTAAAATCCATTTTTTTTGTCGTTTTCCAAGATTGTATTTACTGATGCTGATTACTTCAAAGATTTGAGGTTATGTTTAAATCGATTTTCGTTAAACGAATGGAGTTGATAACAATTTTTTTTTTTCAATTTAATGACCCAGGAGCCTAGGACACTCTTACCCATATAGTCTACTATTTAATAATCAAAATATTTAATTTACACTTTACTTATTTAATTTTTTGTAAATTTAAATGCAACTATTAAACAGAAATGGATGCCATTATGCCATTGAAATAGATGGCAGGAATCGTTCAAAGAATGTACTATAATTTGACATTTGACAATAATTCATTGTTGAGGTTATGTTTATTTTACAAAATACAAATAAAAGATTTGAAGGATTTGAAATTAATTTTTTAAAAGAAATATATATAAAACATAAAAAAATTAAAAAACAGAACAAAAAATGGAACTATTAACTGATCCAACCTTTTTAGAAAAAAAATCCAAATACATATTCCAATGCTATAAAAGAAAATTGATATATTTATGTATTGTGTCGTATTCTATTTAGTCGGTCTTGTGAAATTCTGGCTTTTAAACAATACAACATATTTTTCATAATATACTACCAGGTACACAGATTAATGTTTTAATTCTATCGAAATGTTCAACTGCTTTAACTACCTATATCTCGTTTTTTTAGATTTTGCATCCTTTTAGAAATTGGAACCGCATTGATCATAGTTGGAATGGTGAATTTTTCATTGGGTCTTATTCCTTATTGGAATTTAATACTTACTCCTAAAGACGGATTATTTGTCAGGTAATTAAAAAAAAAACATTATCTTTTTTAGAAATAATATGATCAATACATAAGAAGGACTAAAACTCTTTAATATCAAAAATTTACTAAAAATGGACAAATCATTTTAAACATTTAACGATTTTATCGTATTCCTTGTACAAATGCAGAATTGTCTGTAAAAAAAATAAAATTTCAATTAAATATTCAAATTTCCTTAAATGAGTAAATAAAACTTACATCGTTTAAAGTTTCTTCATCGTAAAAATATAACCTTTTTGGATGTACTTTGTTTTTGTAATAGGAATATTCTATTTTTAAATGTTGATTATTATTTACAACCAAATACTTTGTACTTTGTGCTAAGTGCTGAAAATTTGACATCTATTAATGCTGATGGATAATTTAATATGTTAACTTCCTTACTGCTGTTGTAATGAAAACAATTTTGAGACTTTTTATACAAAAAAAAGGCTGCTAAGTAAAGCTACACGGCTTCCGTACTAAATATCGTTCCCCCACCCTTTCCTCATTCTTCCACTAGTATGGTGATACCAGGTTATTCCTTCATACACATAATATTAAACTACATACAATAAATAAAAACTTTTTCGTATTCATAATTTCTTCGAATTGGACCCCCTCGAAGATGTGGAGGGATTTTGCCCATTTACAATATCAAAAACTCTAGACATATTTTATTTTAAACAAACAAAAAAAAATCCAGCTTCTAGCTCAACGCATTTTAAAGTTATCGTGCCAACGAGTGAGCGAAACGAGTTACAAAAATTTTTATTCCATTTTTGTTGTTGTAAAACTTCCAATTCGTGAAGAAAATACGAAAAAACGCAAACAACTTTTTTTTAATTTTTACAAGAAATGTATATTCGATATACAGTATAAAAGCAAAATCTTATTGAAAAAGTTGGTTTTTATTTAGAAATAATTTAACTCTAGAATATCTAAAAATATGACGAAAATCAGAGACACGACTATTAATCTTCTTAATAATTCTATACTTTCAAAAATTAGCTAATCCTACATATAAAATGTCTTTGTTCTCACACTACCGCTCAGTGTTGTCAGATGTTCAATGTTTAATTAACCCCGAAAATCATCTTCTTTTACCTTCATTTCTCCTAGGAACACCTTGATCTTTGGAAACTTACAAGTAGTTAATGAGGATAGTGGAAATAATAACTAATGACGTCTACTGTAATTATGGTTCTCACCTGATGTTGATTTTTCTCTTTTATCATTTTAAAAATGTGATTGTAGAATTTTTTGTTTATCGTGTTCAATGATTCAAATTGGTGCGATAAGGGCGGGAGTGTGTCTAAAATATTTTTTTTTTAAATTCAAAGTCGATGATTAATCAAATTATCCTTACTTTCTGTGTTCTGAAACTTTTCCAAGTCTGCGCCTTGAAAATCATTATCATTATTACATTCTTTATCTAATATCAAATTATCATATTCGTTCTTTTGTGATTTTTTTAGATTTGAGTTGATGGTCTCATCTTCTGCCTCTTTATTTGCACTATTTGTTTTATAAATTTTATTAGAACTTAGTGGAGTTTTCGTATTTTGTATATCTGTATCATTATCAAATAAGGATTTATTCGGAGCTTTTCTGGTAAAGAATAACAAAGATTTTCTATGTTCATCAATTGACTTTATTGAAAGTACAGATGATATCAAAGATTTTAATAATTTTACGTTTTCTTCCTCCTGTAAGTAAATAATCAGAATATCCATATATAAAACACGCCATAGAATGAATTTAAAAAATAATAAAATATGATATTTGTTTTAAGAAATAATTATTTGAAACAAAATCTGATTAAAACCAGTAAAGAAGTAAAAATTGGCTACGCCGATTATAATATACCCGTATGAGTACCCGTATTTTTTCTACATTTCGACTACCTTTCGAGTAAATGAATTGTTTATATCAAAATTAGGCGAACACTGTACCACAGCCTCCCCTATTTTTTGTCCGATTTGCTCCAAAAACA
>JANSTT010024602.1:3501-37554 GCA_026745375.1 Platyura marginata | reverse complement strand
TATATATATAGTATAGTTACAACAAAGCCCAAAATAGAGCCCTATTAATAAAATATATTGCTCATAAAGCTGTCAAAACAGATGAAACAACATGTCTATGGGAATGATCCGCGGAACTGTTGAGCTAAGCTTAGCCTACCAGCTAAAAAACATCCATATAATATTTTCTTCGACAAAGTTTCCTTAATGTAATGACATCATGCTGGGGCAATGGCAACATTTATTCTTGTCTACTTATTCTTATATGTAAGTATGTACATGTACACAATTGTACAAGTACAGCACTTATAGGTGGTAGGTATGTATAGTCAAATAGATAGAGAAAGAGAGAAAATGAAAATAAATGAAAAATCAACGCTCGTCAATTACTAATATTAATGACATTTAATGGGAAATTTAATACCTTCAATCATGCGATTCGTTTTCATTTTTATAGGTTAGATTTATTTGTGCAAATGAAGAAGAGACTCTAGAGACCATAAATATATGTACAAATTGTGTATACGGCCATGCCATAGTTCCATACATATATGTAAGTGGAAGGGTCGTTGATCCGAATTTATTGCGGTTGGAATTGGTTGGAATTAATTTTAATATGTTTTTCTTGTCTTGTCGTATTAGTTTCAAGGCACAAATGGCAATGAAAAATGTAATTAAAATACTTAGTTTGTATAAATAATTGATTATATTACTAATTGTAATTGAGTAAATCTTACCACTAAATATTGAAATCATTTAAGATTGCGCATAGTCAGTAGCATGATAAATAATTTCAGAAATAAATTGTGATAATTAAAATAAAGTCTTCGCTATAAGTAAACTATATAATTGAAAAAGGCAACTCTTTCCGATAATTAATAATCATTCAGAGAAAATAAATAATTTAAATGAGGGCAATTAAGGAGATCTAACTTTATCAACAGAGATCTTTTTGAAACGTTTGGAATGTTTGCAAAGATATGTCACAAAATCAATAGGACGAATTTAGGAAATTTTTACTATAATTCTTAACCCATTCAAGTTATTTTGACTTATCTTCTTAGTATTGTAAATCTTTTTAATAAAATGTATAGTAATTAATTTTCACAATGTCAGAAATTTTCATTTATAGTATAATCGTAGAAATTTCACAAAATCAATAGGACGTTTTTTGCTATAATTCCTGACCTATTCAAGTAATTTTGACTTATAAAAGATCTTTATAAAAAAAAATGTCACAATGTCAGAAATTTTCATTTATAAACGTAGAAATATTACAAAAATAAGAGGGCGAATAATTATTAGCCTCTCAAGTCATTTTGACTTATAATAAACTTATCTCCTTAGTATTGTAGATCTTTTAAATGTATAGTAAACAAAATTTAACAATGTCTATTGTTACGGCCGAACTATTGTTCTGTGTCCAACTAATAGCGATAGAAGGAAAAGAAACTTATCGTGATCATAACAACAAATTTAAACTTGAATATTGTAATTTCTTACCGGTTCGAATGTCTTGAAGGGAAAATTGAAGAAAATAAAAATTTTACTTAAACTATAAGATACATGCATTGTATGTACATTGTACAATATAAGAACAGATAATTTGTTCAAATTCAACAAAAACACTTGAATACACAATTATCGTCTGGTGTCTGGAAATGGATAATTCAAGGGAAAATGCAATGACAAATAAAATGTACATAATATAACTGAGAGGAGCTCCTGCACTAACACGAAACTTAAATATTTGTACGTCGTACGAGTACCCTCCTAGTAGTGAATCGATTACAGTAAATATTTGCTGGTCGCATTGTTTGCCTTCTTGCCAGACAAATATAAAAATATCGATTCCCCAATCATAATATTCCTTTTCACAAAGAAATACAATTTCTTTTGTTTATCGTTTTTCTCAAATAAATTCCTTCGTGTAAATATTTACTGGTAGAGGTGTACACACACACACACACAAACACATATAAATATAGTGTTTATTTCTAGTAGAGGTGAGCATTTCGTCTTATTTTTTCTAAATATTTTTATTTCAACTTAAATAAACCAAAAAAAATAAAAAAACAAAATTCTATTTGTGATTGTACATTGTACAATGGTGCACATATTGAATAAGCCTACCTGTTCTGGTTGGTTTTATGGGCATTTTATCCACACCTGATGTTAAATAGCAGATTATGTGGCAAAGTTAACATTTTGCTGTTTATACGTAAATATCTACCAGTTACCAGTTACCAACCGAGATACCTATGGTTTGGCTGAATGTGCATACACAAAATGTTTATATAACCCAGCAAACGTTATTAAAACATTGTTGAAATACCTTCAATGTTGAATTTTAAATTATGATGGCACTTACTACACCTTGTACTGTACCAGAAGGCATGTGCGTAAAAGGTTTTACGGATTGCAATGCACTTTAAGAGATTTTTATTTATGATTTTTTTGTTATTGTTGTTGGATTAAGAAATGATATATTGAAGTAACCTTGAATTTAGAAGAAGAAATAGAATAGAATAGTTTCGAGTGACTATAAGAATGGTATGCATATTCGAAAAGTATACAATCGGTATGGATAGAATTTTGGATGTCAATGATTTTTCGAAATGGTGATCTTACAAAAGATCTCTTTTTGGGGGCATCACTTCTTAAATGATTATAGTCAAGTTCTCTTATATATTTCTCATATATAACATAGTGAGAGAGGCGGGCACCTTAGAGTGCCCGAAAATCCTTAGGCCTTGAAAAATCCCCCTTTTTTATTCATTTATCTATATTGACCAGAGCTCGTATTTTTTTGTGGCAAAATGCGGCATTTGAGGTGTTTTTTTTAGGGAAACCTTAGAAATCCTCGCTCTTTGACCGCCATTTTATTTAATCATTGCCATTTTTTGAGATAATGCCATAATTTAAATTTTTTTTAAGTGCAATATGACCTCCCGGTCTCAGATTTAAATCAACATAACCAGAGAAAAACACTTCATGTTTCATTCCCAGTCGGTCTTGAACTCGGGACCTTCCACTCCATCATCTCAGCCATTTGGTTGGTAAAACAGAATGAGACAGAATTATACTAAAATGTATGTATAAGTACGCTGGAGTTTTAATTTGGAAGAATTAATTGATAATTTGGGGTTGTCAGCTCGACCAAAAATGTTTATTATTTTGTGTTAATTTACATAATAAAAAAATGTCATTTAAGATTTTGTCGACAAAATGAAACAATCAATATTGCTTGCGTAATAGATACTCAATCATAAGTACCTTATACTTATACGACATAATATCACAATGAAGATCGCTGACTTCTCGCTATTCTGCACAATATTGATGATATCGTTAAAACTTTTCAAGTGTATAATAATTTTGCCATTATCTACACAAAATAATGTACAAAGCATCAATGCAACAGCTATGAATTCATTAAAAACTTTTCGTAAACTAATTACGATATAGATATTTTGATTATATATAAGAACATGTACATTGTACAATCAAAATTAAAGTCAATAACCGAACTATTGAAGCTCAACAAATGCATCATCTTCATAATATCCATATGTATGTACATTGTTGTACAATGTACGTACATAGACCATCTATCTATCTATCTATCTATCTATCTATTGTATAATGTGGCTGTGGTCTATTATATTTTCTATATGAGAAATATTTTATAAACCAATGAACAACACACAAAATTGAACTGAGATTTTGTTAACTATTTGCCATTATAAATGTGGTGCATAAAAAACTTTTCAGCTTCGAGCTTTTCTACATAATGTCTGGTACAATATACCTACACACACATACACATAGCTTTTGATCGAAAATCCAATTTTATTTTAAAAACTTTTAAAAAGAATAAAAAATAAAAAAAAAAAAAAATTTGTTTGCTGCTTGAAGAAAATATAGAAAATTATTCATGAAAAATAAAAAGGAAGATTATACATTATACTATAGCATCATATATATATATATATATGTAAGTCGTGCAGCTACCTTGCTGTATATACATAAATATACCTATACAACATATAAGATGCCTATATATTTATATACCGACCGTCTACCTACGAAATAGGTATTATGATTATGAGGTCCTTGTTCTTTGCAAAATGTACATAAAAAAGTTGTTGAAAAAAAAAAAAAATAAAAACATTTAATCCATAATTTATTCGACTTTTGAATGTCTCTCCTCTCTCACTGGCGAAGAAAATGTTTTTTTTTTCTTTTTCTTTTTTCAAGTAGGTATCTGACTAAGAATTTTTATTCTGCAACCATTTTGTGAGTGCTTTTTGCTTTATGCATTGGGCATTTGTATCAAGAAATTAGCGTTTATGAGCTTATCCGTCTATATAATTTCAAGTTTAAATTAGATTGTTATTTATTTATGTTTTTTAAATCGGATTATTGTCACATTGTGGTATTATTAATTTTTTTTTTTTTTTTTAATCAAAATTCTGAACACGCCTGAACAAAATTATCTTTGTAATTATTTTTAGAGGTGATGAAATTTACGAATTAATTATTTGGATGTGAAAGTATTTAGGGAAAAATCGTTGTCTTTTTGTTATTATTGTTGTTGTCGTTGGTAATATAATTATAATTAGAGTAGCAGAATTATGATAAGGGATATCACAATAACTAACATTTATGCGAAGGTGTAATGTGACCAACGATAAGTCATATACAAGAGAAAAAAAAGCCGTTCTCGTATTTCAACACAAATTTATTCAATGTACACTATAGGACAATAGCCCTATATGAATCCAATCCCAGCTCCTCCAAACTATTCGAAGGAATTTCTCTTATCGAAAATCTAATGAAAAATTGAGAAAATCTAAACAACAAAATTTTTTTTTCTTGAATTCTATAAATTTTATCTTAAATAATTGATTTGTGAACATTTCGAGTGATTTGTATAGAATTTCATTGTTATCTCCTCAGAACGGCTTGAATTCCAAACAAAAAATTTTATTTTGAGAAATTCAAAATAAATACAAACGACATAATAAACTCAGGCATCTATCCATCGTTAGATTCATACATTCCTCAGCTTTCGTTTGCATATAGTGTGAAGCCAAAATTCAAATCACCCGATTTTTTTAAAAAAAGTTTTAACTTTCATGTTGTTTTCAAGGCTATTCTCTACCACCACGGAATGTACCACCCTAACGATAGGCGGTCGACCAAATATTTGTTTTTTCTGATAGAAATCCGAAACAGCTAACTGGTAAATAAAAGTTCTCCGAACAATGGTCCAGATTTTTTTAAGGAGTCTTCATTGAAAATCTAAGGAATGTGTATGGAAAATTGGGAATATCTGAACAAAAAATTGATATTTACAGAATTTCATAGATTTGTTCTTAATATTAATAATTTTGACGTTTTTAATTGATTTGTGAACATTTCGAGTGATTTCTTTAGAATTTCACATGCATCTTTACATATTTCTTAAGGAATTGCTAAAATTCCGAACAAAAAATGAAATAACATGTAGAAAAATTGAAGCAACAAGATGGACCCAGATATCTTACATCGTTGAATTTGCAAAAGCCTCACCTTTAATTTGCGTGCACTGTTGAGGCTCAATTTCAATCCCTCGATTTTTAAAAAATCTTTTAATGATGTGGTGAAATTAGTTTTCTATGGAAATGTCTCACCATATCGATGGACGGATCGGGCCAAATATTTAGTTTTCCTGATAGATATTCGAAATACCTAGGAGAAAATGTTCCAAGAACAACAATAGTTGATTAGTTTACGAGATTTTCCGATACGAAATCTAAGGGAAAATTGGAAGTTTGATAAATTTTATCTAGAAATTAATATTATTAGTGTTTGAAATCAATTTGTGGACATTTCCAATTATTTATTATAGAAAAAGTTTACAATTTAGTATATACGCAAGGGGACGCAGATCCTTTAATAATACTACCATATATTCATCGATCCACCAAGAGATAATTTTTTTTTTTATGGTATCTAAGTACTTAGAGTTTTTAATAAATTACGGTATGGAATCCATATTTTTTTGCAGAGCATTTATGCAAATATGTATAGGATTAGTTTTGTATGCTATGTGTTAAATTGAAATGCATGATTTTAAATTTTGATTTTTTTTTTTTTTGTGATTTAAGTGCTACCAAAAATACCAAATAAGCTTTTTATGTTGTTTTATAATCTTTTTTGAAATCATAAAATAAAAACCAACCAAAATATTAAATTACCTTACTACATTATGTATCATTTTTAATCCGCTAACAATGTGAAAATATATTTATAGATTTTCCAAATACATACAAACATTTTTTTTTAGTCATTAAACAGATTTTTCTTCTTTTTTTTTTATTAATAGCAAACTATAAACGTCTTAGTTAATTACGTATAACCCCACTTTACTTATGTATATAAGACTTTTTGCTAAATTGATTTTCTTGATAGCGAAAACAAAACAAAAACCAACTTTTAACCATATAAAACTCAACTTAAATAATGACCATCAATTTACCATCAATGATTAAGTGACTAATTATTCAATCCATTTTGACACCATTTAGAGAGAGGAAAATGTTTTTACACTGACACTAAGAAGAAACTATTAAATTACTGTGATGTGTTTGGGTGTCAGCGCGTTATGTACAATGGCACGTTGGCATTATATGATCCATACACAGATTTTATTTCACTTTAATCCCATCTAATTAGAAAACTAAAAGCATGTTGTGTTCTGGATTAAAATTAACACCCACCAAAAAAAAAAAAAAGAAAAAAAATAGAATAAAGGTATGGAGATGGTCATGACCTGTCTGACTGAAATTTATGTGTTGCAGCGGCAAACAAAAAGGGATACAAATGATGTCATACATCATACACACATATGTACATAAATATAACCGAGATATCCACCTATGTACGTACATATATGTATGTATATGTAGTATATGGAAGTATGTAGAGATACATCGTATATGAAGTCGCATAGAAGTATGTAAGATAGGTTTTGGGGAGGGGTTTTATCATGTGAGTTAACGTGTCAAAATAAATTATGAGGTAAAAGGTGAACTGAACAAGATGAAAATATGTAATAAAAGCCAACCATGTCGGATGGATAATCAACTTGATAAGGTTGAATTGAAGTGATTCTGTGCGTATCACTCTGTATGACGTGTTAGATTGGGTACGTATACGTACATATAGTACATAAGTAATACGAATATGTAATAACGCGTGTATAAATTCTGTGTCATTTATATTCAGAGACTGACTTCGAATTGTTGTGCATTGGCATTCTGGAAGATAACCCATATATTTATGGATAATTTTTCAATAAAACGTTGAGACCGGCAAGAACCACAGGGAAGATATAACTATACTATGATATATATACTTATATGTTCCTATATACATACATATAGTACATATATGTACACTGGAGGTGGTCGAATTTATTGATAAGAACTTTATTTGGTTCATCGAACAAACGAATATTCGGTTTTTTAAACCATAATTTGTAGGTATCAAAATGAATTTTGGACTCACGATTGGGACCACACAAGTCATAAATTTTAATTCGCTTATATAATTTGTAGGCACTCTCAAAATATTAATAAAATAAAATAACAATAAATATAAGTTTTTTATGTATAAGTTTCCCACTATCAGAATACCATTGAATTTGCACGATTTTTTGCTTTCCAGTGGTTCTGTACTCATAATTTTCTTATTACTACTCATAACACACAATCAATGAACCACCTCCTTTTTTTTGTCCATGGACTCGGTCAGTGGAATTTTTTCATAAGCATTGTAGCACATTTTCGGCGTTTAGGAGAGGATGTATAGGCAGTTTTTGGTGCATTAACACAGTCGCGACCGCTGGCGTGAATAAAAGTCTTTTGCAAATTCTATTCCTGGTTGCCGCTGACGTGAATTTACGTCTTTTAAAATGATATTCCTGGTTGCCGCTAAATATTGTTTCTGGTATCAGTATTAGAAAATTTCCGGTTACGAATGTGTTAAAATTGTTTTTCCATTATTTTTTAATTGGTTATCACCCATTAGTATTAGTTCCTTAAATCAATGTCCCCATTTAGCTTTGTATTATATATTCAACTAATAAATGAAATAAAATAAATAATTAATAGGAATTTCTGCTCTATGTCAATCCCATAGTATTTTCATTGATTTATTCGTTACATTTGTTTTATCTTAGTAGATAGTATAGAAGAGTCCTGGACCACATATTTCAAGTCGAATACAACGTAAACAGATCAGTATCTGTACCAGTAAACAGTTGGGGGCGGGGCAGCGCTTTGCCAGTCAAGATGAGATCTCAACGAAATGTACATCTAATTTGTATATACTAACTCTTTATTCTGTATAGCAGCTGGATTACCTAAATATAACTTTTCCAAATTGAAAACTTCAGTGGATTTTACGGATTTTGATGTTATTCTGATCAAAACTGCAAATTGTGGCTTATCATTATATCATACGAAGTCTCTCAAATAATCTATCTACTTGTATGTACAGTACATACATATTGGAAAACATTCAAAAATATCCAGGGTGTCAACTTAAAATAAAGGATATATACAGTACAGTATGTATACGTGTATACGTTGTCCTATATATGTACATATGTAGTATTGGAAAATAAATAAAAAGAAAACAAATAAACTTACAATAAATACCGATTGCAAATAAATCAACATTAAAACAATGCATAAAGTACATAAGTATAAAAGTAATATTATATCCTTGATTGGATCATTTATGTATGTACAGTACAATATACATTTCCAATCTGTAAGGATAGACTACACATAGTAGCATCGAATAAGAAAATTTTTATATTTATACGAGTTTTGTGAGTTGAAAATAGTCTGTACGTATGTATGTACATCGTACACATCAAATGGTTTCCTTTCTTTGTATTGTTAATGGATAGACATTTCGCTTCCATAGATATTTCTTTTGAAACTGAAAATAATTTTCAACAATATCCTATAAGAAAATTCAATGGAAAATCAATATAATTTTGTTTGAAAATACAAAAATAAAAGGAGGAAATGAAGTGCTTCAAGTTGATCTATGTGAAAGTAGATCTATCATTCATTCCTTCATTCATTCATATATGTGTGTATATGTATAATATGTATGTATATGTACAGTACATATATATAATATGATGTAGTATTTACCCTCAGGTTATTTGTAATATCATGACGTTGAGCTATCATATATATATATATGTATATATATATATAAAACATTGTATCATTTCATCCGCGTGTGGCTTTAATAATAAAAAAAAAATAACCCAAAAGTGGGTAAAATAAGCTGTACGCGCTCGACAAAAGATAACAAATGAGATAAATTTGTTATTTTCATTTCAACTAATTTATTTTATACATAACTAGAGAAAGAGAGAGAGAGGGTGCAGATTTTTATGGTTTAGCATGTTTCTATAGCAAATTTGCAAGGCTTTTAGATTTAGTGTGGTTCTTAAACTTCATATACTTAATCATTTTAGTTTAAAAGGTTGCCGAATTTTTTCTAAAAACATAATTTTTTAAAGTGGGCAAACAAAACAACACTCACACACCATCACAATTAACGCGTGCTTTTGTTTGGTTTTTTTTTTTTTACTTCCACATGATATATGAAATATATATAAGGGGAAGTCTTGGTTTTGGTTTTTTGTTTTTTTTTTCAGTAAAACTTTTTTGCGAACTTGAGGGAAAATTTTGTGTTTGTGTTTCATGAAAAACTAGAAAGAAAAGTTTTTTTCGCTAGTTCGATAACAAGAAGACTACTCAAAAACACGTTGAGCTAGGCTAGAGACTTAAAATTTTGAGAGTAGGTTTTGTATGCGGACGTAGTGGCTATTGTAATTGGGTAAAATATCCCCACATCTCTTTGACCTTTCTCTGCTCATACAATTTTTTTTTTTTAAAAACTACTTTTTTCGATTTTTCTCCCACTAAATAAAATAATATCGAAAAAAATTAAGAAAACGAAAAAGCTTATTTTTACTTATTTTCTCTCTTTTTCCCCATCCCTTTCTCTAAACTTCCGTACCTGTAAAAACTTTAATTATTCCGGTACATTTTTTTAGTAAATTATTGACTATCGATATTTGTAATAGGCATTTAGGAAAGGATTAAATGGTAAAAGGATACAGAATTATGAATCGATATTTCAATTGAAAAGGGTAGGTCATATATAAATATTCATGTGATAGGTATCATCTAACTGTCATATCTCATATGTGAAAGGTAATTGTATGGTGAAAATGATGATCTAACTTTTTGAATCACCCTCTATTCGGAAATATTTTAATACCGAAAAGTAAACGTTTTTAATTTGATGACTTAATTAAACAGTTTTATATTAGATTAAATAATTAAATAGCAATGTTTTTTTTTTGGTTAGACAGAGAATTAATACTTAGGGTGTGTTTTATCGCTGTATGAAAAAAAAAATGACAAATTGAAATTAATTTCTGCAAACGGATCGTTACCATCCATCTTTTTCTTTACATTCCCGGAGCAAAAATATTTTTATATCACACAATATAAATATGTTGAAGTATCCTCTACCCAAAATAACATCGAATAAAAAAAAAATTGGAAATGAAAGAAAAACCAATTCAAAAACGAGAAGAAAAACAAACAAACATTTATTTATTGTGTGCATGGATCAAATATTTTATTTGAAAAAAGAATCCCACTCTTTTCCGTGCATAATGAGAAGGACGCTTATGCTATCAATTACCATATTTTAATCATTCATCTGCGACATTAGTCAACGTTTCTTTAGCCTTGCTTGTCAAATGTACTTACTCAAATCATTTATTAGCGCCAGATTTTCAACACGAATATAACCCCGACCAAACCCTCTCTCCCTCTCTCTCTTCCTTTCTCTCTCTCTCTCTCTCTATCTCTACCCCCCTATCCCCAACAATTAATCACAGTTAATTAAAAAAATCCACTTTTTTTGGGTAAAAACAAAATTCCCTTCAATTACAATAATAGGTCGCGACAGCACTCTATATAGATGGCGGTAATGATATACGCACCACACAAGCGTGATGATGTTTCGAAACATGTCACGCAATCTAGCCTGACCAGTGAAAATTAAGTCATGCTCGAAAATAGGTCTACCAAAAAGAAATTTCTATTTCTATATTTGAATAAATGCTAAGACACAACATGAATATTGTGTTCAAAGGTAGGTAAGGTACGTGCACAACATTTATTTACCATTCGTATTCAATATTCATAGTGTATTATGACAACTTTTCATAAATAATTATGTTTTGATTTAAGAACATGAACATGGAAAAGTCATTGTGTCACTCGGTGACACTTTTATTTCCCTAAAACCCTAATATTTATTCGGAATGTATTTAAATAACCGACCGACCGTCTGACATCATCTCAATGTTGATGTACTTTAACTTAAAAAAAAAAACATTTGGGATAGATTCTAAACTTACTGTTTACATTTATAATGTTCTAACAAAAATATGATACATTTCCTTGGTATATTCCCATTTTCATTTCCCTTACGGAAAACCCACCGGTTAAGAAACCATAGATAATATGTAAAGTAGGAATCAAACGATTAAGGAGGGCAGTAGTGAGACAGAAGGGTAGAAAGTGACGGAAGCGATGAAAGAAGATATAAGGGGAAGGGAAAATGGGACCTACTAAATGTTTATTTCTATAGAATCTATGTTCATAGTCCTAATTTTAGTAGTTTGGGTTTCAAGAATGTGTAGTGTGAACCTGTAATACGTGATACTTCACTTCCCTCGAAATATTTGCTTCACTTCTTCAAACTGTTTACTTTACTTCCGTTTAATTTTTATTTCTTCTTCTCTACCAACTCTTCTCTTTCAAACTTTTCCACAGCACTTCCTCAATCTGTCTCGGAATCGCAATTTCTGACCTGTCGACATTGTGAAATTCACCTGACTGACTCACATCACCTTTTCGTTTTTATCTGTACCCTCTATGTGCCTCACATATTCTTTATTGTTATACCGTCAATCTGTCCTTCATTGTTCCGTTCAGTGATTGGTCCAGTGATGCCATCTCAAAAAAAGGCGGTATAAGGATGGAGATGTTTTATATTCCTATTAATTACCGAACACCGAACTATAGGTGCGGTGTATTTCTGACAAACTGCTCAATTTCTTGGGTTATCTTGGATGATGATACATAATACGTTGATGATTATTTTCGGCAATTCCTGTACTGTCAGTACTCCACTTCTTAATTCATGCGAATTTTTTTTGAATTTCTTACAAAAAAAAAATAGCAAATGGATTTTAATAATGAGAATGATTTCAAATTTTACAAAGAGAAACAACTTTAATGTGAACCAATGAACAATTTTCGTCTAATAATCCCAGTACAAATTACTCCGTCCGTAAAATTATCAACTAATTGACAACTTAAATGCATAAATCGCTATCTTCTTCCTCAAAGAACATTCTATTTTATACATACCTCTCTGTATGTACAGTACAGACATAGGTATGTAGTACATCATGTACGTTTTGCTGCACGGATAAGTCACGTTTCGTTTTTGCTTTTATATATAATTTTTTTTTTTTTTAATTATTTTACTCTTCACTAAATTACTTAATTAATTATCATTTTCTCAGTTATGTACATATATTCGCTGAGCTTCATCTTTGTATGTACATACGGGATATGCATATTATACAAAATGTATGTAAATATATGCACTTGCACTATGCACAGAACATAAAATTTATTACTTTATGAAGATAGTTAGAGGTTGAGGTATCTACTCATGTCTAGTTTCGTTTCACATTTATAATATACTTACATATAATATCTACTTTGATGCACATACATACATACATATATGAACATATATACATACCAACATTACGTATACTATGTACGTACGTAAGTAATTCAATTAGAGATTGTTTGTGTTACTCATATAAAATCTAAAATATATAAATAGTCTAGGACAGTGATTATCAACCAGTCAATATCGCGTAACTATTCTATTCTAATAATACATAACCTACCTCTATCTATATACTTAACTATAGATATAGTAATTTAATCTTCTTCTAAAATGGTAGAAAAGGACAATATACCGACATCATAATAAAGGATCACCCCAGAAATTATAATTTTGTTAGTCAACATCTGGGGTTTATGAAAATTTTCCCTTTTCTCAGGAAAAATGGAAATATTTCGAATATTGTTTATTAGAAGAAGAAAAATATTTTTCTTGAAAAATTGTCTGAATATTTGAAAAGCTTTAAGAATAAAATTAACCCTTGAAGTTGATATTGAGATATGAGTTTTGTTTTGTTTTGTGATCGATGGGTGATAAAATACAAAAAATATGTTTCCATTCAGTGGCAGCTGGAATATATTTTTTTTTTCACAAATAAATTATGTTAAACTGTTCTGAAGATCTAAATTTTGTTTTGTTGTTGTTGTTGAGAGTTAGTTAATCCTTTCATATTTTTAATTATACGTAATATGTGAAACAAAATCTTAAACCTCTCACCCCCAAAAGCAATTACATAAAATATGGCGACAGTTATCAAAACACGTTCTATAAAAGCTTCAAATCAGGAGTGATTTCCAAAAAGTGTGCCATATAGAAAACAATAGTGTTAAAAGGATGTCAATACCAGAAGAAATTGTTCTTGACTATTTTCTAGATAAGACTTTTTATTTTATAATCGAGCTAGAGTTGTTTAAAATTTGTCAGTAGCGCCAGTATTTTTTGAACCACTCAATAGATTCCTATAAAACTAACATTATTCAATATCTTTTAAGATTATTTCAATGTCATTAGTTTTAGATGAAAAATAGACCCAAACTCAGAACTTTTATTCTATTTGTATATCTTCCTTTTTGTTTCATCGATTATGTCAAAATTCTTTACATTAACAAATGAATTTTTTAAAAAAGGTGTAAAGTTAACTACAAACTATTTATTCTATCAAGTATCAACATAATTTGTATAAAAATACATGAGAATTCATTAGGTGGTTAAAAAGTGAAATAAATAAAAAGTCAATTGTGCTACTTGAACAGCTCTAGCTCGATTATAAAAAAAGGTCTCACCTAGAAACAGGTCAAAACATTTTCACCTCCTCATTCAACACCATTTTTTTTTCTAAAGCACACTTTTCGAAAATCATCCTGTACATCCTAAATGTAAAAAGACAAATCTATTTATTTATGTACCTTACCTTGTATGTAGGTACTACAGCTGTCAATTACAATTTTGCATTGTATTACCGAAATCTAAGTAATCCATTCTAACGATATTTACTAACTTAAACTCATATAGACATTTCAATAAAACACAATAGACACAAAGTACACATGTTATACACGTGTACCACTCCATGTATAGCTGATGAATTTCCAATCTCTCAATTCTGGAAAATGTTTCAAACTTTCCCTCTAATATGTTTATAAAGTATATACACACACACACGAGTCATGTTCACTATAATACAGGTAACGAAGTTTACCACACTTTCAACCAAAGTCAATATTTCAATTCTCCCTATCGTCCTCACATCCACTGGGAGATGGCATATATCCGCAACATTCCCAATTTTCCATAGATGGGGGACTTTTTTTTTCTTTTTCTTTTCTTTTTTTTTTTTGGTGTGTGTGTTTTGCTTACCATCATACATACATACATACATACATACATACATACATCCATAGTGAACAGAGAGAGATATTTTATGGAACAAAATTCTGCACCAATTGCAAGATGATATCAGAAATGATTTACAATTTAGATAAAAGAATGCCATTGAGGCTATTGGGTAATTAATGGTCGTATGTTTTTGTCGTATACCTACATTTATATATTGTAAGGTAGGTTTATGACGCATTGACACATGACCCAGATCATGCTGCTTCATTTACTTTATTCGATTACGTGAACGTGATTTTTCTAATATATAAAAATTATTATCTGTGTGTACCCGTATCCATATACATTCTACATTACCTCGTAAAAGATCTGTTATCTTGCGTTTGTTTTTTGATGATGATGATGATTTTAAAAATTTATTTATTTTCAATATAATCAGATTTTCGTATAATATACAGATTGCGATTACGCAGTACCATTATCTATAATGAAACTGATGTTTTTATAAAATTTAGGGGGGTTTTGTAAAGGAAAACCATACAAAAAAAAAAACATTAACCCATTGGTGCCAATGGGATTATTGATTAAATCGTCAAACTTTAGTCATTTTAAGGGTGGAAAAAAAAAGTGTTTGCAGCAAATGTCTTTTTTTTAAATTTTCAACTTTGTGCCCGTTGAAGATACGATTTTTAATCAATTTTCTTTCCTGTGCAAAAAAAAGAAAGAATTTCTTAGAAAAACTTTACCCTTTAAAGTCCATAAAAATATTGGTATAATGACTCAAATAATCAATCAATGGGTAAAATCGTTTTTTTTTTGCAGCTAGGTCACAGTTTAACCCTTTGAGTATTGCATTAATAACGCTACATCAATAATAATGTCTCAGGTATAGCGTAAAAGGATAAATATGTACATATAACTACTCGTATTAATAAAAATCTGTAACTAGTTGGATACATTTTTTGAAAATTTTAATTTTGACAATTTCCAACATTTTTTGACTACAGAAAATGTGGTTAATATCTCGAGAAAAAAAAATGAACGTTTTGATTATACAATTACAGTAGAAAACAAAAATGTTTTATCACTAATCAAATTAACTTTGAAGTTGGAAGCAGATAGTAGTGAAAAACTGTATATTGTCAATTAGAGAAGACATTCAAAGAATATAAATACTTCATCGCTTTCATTCATTCTAAATATAAAACTGATGGTAACTATTTCAACAAATCAACGAATCAATTATCTTGACACTTTCTATGTAGTCCCACATCAAAATGATCGAATTTCCTTAACCAAATCCTTGGTATGTGTATAGTAATAATTCAACTCTTAAATCTTTTCTACAGATTATCTTAAATGGCTAATGTATCAGTTAACATCTATATCATCGCATAATACCACCCAGATTGTTATAGATATAACAACAGCAAGAACTGCGTTCCCAATATATATACACTACTATTATCTGGTAAACCGCAAAGTGTTCCTGCAAATATACCGCAAAACAGAAGAACCAAAAACAAAACAAAAAAAAAACCCTAAGCGAAATCGATAAAAGAACCCCCTAAACAATCTCAAAAAAGAATTAGTCCCATTATATTACCAACCCTTTTTGCGTTATCCATCAAACCAGCAGCTTTAATTATTATGGGTGTTTTATCATCCAAACGACCAAACATAATATTATATTGTAATAGCCTCTGGGAAATCTTTCGATGTTTACGTGTTTGACTCGATTCGAGAAAGGGCCAAGAGTAAACCATGCACGTCTCGACCGTATAAATAACTCATTCATTTATAATGTTTACTTAGTTAACTTCTATTCCAGATATATATATATTCTAACATTATTCAAACATACACTCCATGCGGCATTTATACAAATATAAATACACACCACGCACATATAGAGGCAATCAGCCTTTAGAGTTGATATCCAGGGCCCATGTTGAGAGTAACAATTTCGAAATTCGCCAATAGCAATGAAATGATTATAGTTTCACTTCATGTACATGTAGAATGTAAATATTCGTATATAGAATGAGTTATTGATTACTTAAAAACCTTTCAATTTTCAATATTACATTATTATTACCTACATATACTATACAGCACTATGCAAAAAAATAGGTGTAACGCATATTTTGGATGAAACAGTTAAAATTCAGAAATTTCTCCGCAAATTCTCATACCTCAATATGTTTTTTTTTAACATTTGAAGTGTTTCCCCATCGTTGAATCGACAAGCGGCAGTAATTCCTTGAAAGGTTCCCCTGGGCCTACTTTTTTTAAGTGGAATCCGGACCCGTTCGGCCCAAAGCTTAAAACTCCATATGTGAGAAAAACACTTCATATTTTACTCCCACAGACAGGGATCGAATCCGGGACCTACCGTTCCAACGGCATTTCCTCTACCACTGAGCCATTTGGTCGGTCGTTGTGCAAAAAATAGGTGCAAATTTAAAGCTTTGGAATGCCTCATATCTTTAAAAATCACATTCCAAAATAAAACAAATAATTCACATGTTTAGTTTGACTTGAGGTATTTCCTAGCATTCAATTTTCCGCACCTATTATTTTTCAAAGCAGGGTATCTCCTTAAATCTTACAACTGTCCTTATTTCCTGTCCATATTTTTACAAAATATTACCATTTAAAAATAATGAATATAATTAGATTCATAAATTTCTCAGATATCAATTCAATTTATTTTCCTAAATAAATTGAATTTCCACTTTTTCATACAAAATATGCTCCTTATACCTATCTTTATGCATAGCACTGTACCTACATATATACTACAATAATATAATGTACAGACAGATACATACTAATCATAGGATATATAAAGTTTTACTTTATTATACATATTGTAGCCATCGGTTGGCCCATATCAAAACCAGAGCATAGCAATTTTAAATAATAAAATGATAGTACAACATTAATAATACAATCTGATGATGTAAACGAATCATAATATTTTCTGTAATGGACGTCATAATTGAATTGAACAAACACATCCATATATGTATTATATGATGATGTACAAATAAATATCCTTTGAGGAAGATTGTCTTTTTGTTCCTATATAAATATCTTTGTACAAGGACACACTACTGCATATATGATATATGTATGTACATATATATATTCGTACATACATATAGTTAGAATAGAGCAGTTTGTTGGGATCTCATCGTTTATGAATAGCTACATACGAGTACATGTACATTTGTACATATATGGGGTGTATTGTTGATGTGTATTTTATTGAATTATTTCATATCCTTGTCGCCATCCAAAATATATATAAATAACATATGTACATATCTATGTATTTGTATATATATATATAACAAAAGGAACATATATACATTTTTGAAACTCTGTCTTTTTTTGATAGTAAATAAGAAATATTTTTCTGACATTCATTTTTTTGATATTTGTTTTGATATTGTTGTTATATTAAGGAAGATGAATTTAATTTTTTTTTTTTTTCGATTTTAACCCATATTGATATAATGTAGATATAGAATTCTTGATATTCTTGATACAAATTCTATAAAAAGAAATGCTATTTAAGTAGTTGAAAGTAGAATAGCATTATATTCGGTTATCTTAAAAATATGAACTTGTCTTTTTCGGAGAAGTATATTTTTTACATTTCAATTTAAAGAATTTTTTTTTTTTTTTTTTGGAAATTCAGGGAAAATCGTTTACAAACAATAATATCACATTTGACAGTTATTAATGTCGATTTTCTATCTCGTTTTTTTGATCGACTCTATTTGAAATCTTTATTGAAAGTGATGCAACAACTAAATATATATAGAATGGAGCAACATGCCGTTTATTCCATTACTGGTGGCATAATAATTATGCTTCAAATTTTATAGCATGAAAGTTGAATGATGTTTAATCATCATAAAATGTCTACAAATGTCAACTGTGAGATTATCGGTCTTGGTGAGACAAATCCTATCAAATTTGGCTTTCGGTTAATTTTATTTTTTAGATTTATATTTGTATTATTTTACAGTGTGCCATATTTATTACAACAACAACAAAAATGTTGACATTTTGAGTGAGTTTTGTATTTTTTTTAGTTGAACTGAATTTTATAGTAATATTACCGCAAATATACACTCTCTCCATAACCGCAAACAATTTTCCAATAATTCACAGACAAAAATCACAAATAACATGTCACGTCATGAAATGTAATTCAACAGAATTGCATATTCTGAACATAGAAAACTACAAATGTGTATGAAGGCCGCAAAGGCACTATAAACAGTGCAAAGCTGAGTTAAACCAAATTGGTATCCGGTATTTAATAAACGTTGTGCGATTTGTGAAGTTGTGCTTTTTGATTTTGATGAAATTTAGCGAAGCTTTTTACTACAAAAAATAAATATAAAATGTACTAAACCGTTATTGGATATAAAACATAAAATTATTTTGGAAAAACTCATTATATTAATGTTAAAAAACATGAGTTCACTAAAAAATTTATAACTTTTAAAGTAAGTGTCAATACAGGTTGAGATTGTGATCAAAATATAGACAAATAATAGGCCTTTAAAATAAAAATAATTTTTCTTTTTAAAAAAGGAAATAAAAAAAAAAAAATTGTTTTGAAAAACATATGATTTTTTTTCTTAATTTTTTTTTAAACCTCTATTAATTTACCTTTATTTTAAGCTATAGATAAAGAAACCCGGTACAGGTGTTTGGTTACAATCATTATTTAATGTACATATGTATGTACATTTTTGATTTTCAATCATTTTTGACCTGAAGATGAGAAAATATTTTTTTAGTTTTATCAAAATCAAAAATCATTAATCCAAATAACTTATCGAAATGATATTATAAAAAACCCATCCGCATGATTAAAATAATACTAACTAAGTATAAATTAGTATTGATTTTAAACATTAACCGGATTAATCGCTTTTCTCAATTATTTAAATGTTTTCTTAATTGAAGCCGGCATGCGATCAATTAGAAATAATTTTCTTATTTATTTTAAAAGCGATGTAACAATAGATATAATTGTATATTAGGTAAGTAGGACCCCACCATAAAAATAAATATAATGAAATGACAATTTATAAATAGATTCGATAGAATGAAGCGGGAATTTTTTTCTGGTTCAATTCATAAGGGATGTTTTTTTTTAAATTTTATATGCCACTTAAGGCTACTTAAATAAAATAATATAAGCATGAACACGATTTTAAAAATATCCCACGATTAATGAAAAGTCTAAATTTACATATCCAATCTGTTTTCTGAAATATATAAATTTACCACCACTATGCATTGTGGTTGGTCATCTAAAACTTTCGGACATTTCCAACAAATCATTTTCAAAATGTTCATTTGCTTAGTTAAATAAAATTTTACTAATTTTATGTTATTTAACAATCTCTTGAGAAAAAAAAATGTTCCAAATTCCATTCCACATCGATAAAGAGAGAAAAAAAAAACTATTCAAATTCTATTAAATACCGAATATCCTATTATTAGATTTTTCCAATTCTCCCCTCAATTGAAACAAAAATACATTTTTATTTACGAAACATGTAACCCACTTGTGTACCTTTGTCGCACGATTTCCTTGAGTGCACTTGACCAATTTCTGATCCCTTTTTCGTGCTTTTAAAAAAAGAGTAAAGTTAGTTGAAATAAATCGCTGTATTTATAACAATGCTGGTTCAATTTTATCATGCACGAATATCAACCCACCCTACACAACGTAGAGGTATAATATCCAGAAGGAAAGTATATGTTGTATACATAACCCAGCTGGATAGCCTATAGCTACATATATATATATATATATATATATATATATATATAGAGAGATGGAGAGCCTTCATATATGTATACTAATATGTAGTTAGATGTCCATTATAATATTTGTTCACACTTTTGCCTTTTTTTTTCACACACGAAAAATTCTTTCATATAATGCGTGTGATGGGGAGGATTATGGAAGAAAATGATAATGTCTTATTGCCGAAAATAGGACGTATATCCCTACTGGCATATATGTGCCGTACATTATATACTACAATATATCCTTATACATTGTATATATGTATGGATACAGGTTGCTTGAATGAATAATGAATTATCTATATGGGATATACCTCAATGCGTGCGTAATGGAATTCAGACATCCATTGAATAAGAATTGCCAAATTTTGATTTTTCATTATTATATCGAAGGATTTTTTTATTTTTTTTTTTTTTTTTTGTGAACAATTCAAAAGATAGGCTTTATGATAGACTCAACACATATTGACATTATTTTCGCTTAAGTAAACATTTTGTTGGTTATTGATTTTTGTGAGAATTATAAACATTTTGATCTGTTTACGGTTTTATAATTTTATGTATGTATATATTTTAGGGGTTTTTTTTTAAATTTTTTTATTGATTCAATTTATGACAAACAATGAAAAATGTTGTTAAAAGAAAATATAGGTCACTTAAATTTAATATAAAAATATAAAAAAAACGTTGTTGTTGTTAAAAATGAAAATTCTTCCAAACCAATGATTTTTCGCACAAGAATTACCCGAGTAAGTCGCTGGTCTCATACATAACACACTCTCAAGTGTTGGGATCTGGTGATCAATCACTGCAACCTTCGTTATTGCAAAACAAACACATAAATTGCTATAGGAAACTATGTACATATATACATATTACACATACTCGTATATAGATAAAGAGCTTAATGTTTTTAGTGGTCATATTGTGTTAACACTTATAATAGCAAAACAAACTACTTAAACAATAACTTAGGACGTGGAAAACAACGATTTCTTCTCGTATAATATGCATTGTCAGACTATCAGTCGAGACAAAAATAAAACCATTACGAGGGTATATCTGAAAAGTTTCTCCAATTAGGTCACCTCGAAATACTTAAAAAATTACTTTTAAGAGATTTTATGGATATCGATTTAAAAACAAAGTGCAATTCTTTATTTATTTATTCATTATTTAAGACGATGAGTCTCTTTGCAACAAATACACAATAGCACTATGGCCATATTTGATTCTACGTTTAAAATATATGTGTCGGTAATGCAGAAATCCCATTTGGCCAGACGCAAAAAGACATTACAGACATAATTTCGTGCTGTATGAGACTAATAGCAAGTATTGCAGAACTACCGTGTTATATGATAATTTTCGCAATTTCCTATTCGTGTTAAAGTGAAACAGTGCTACCGTGTTACAAGGGAATTTCCGAAATTTTCTTATCGTGTTAGAGTGAAACAGTGTTGTAGGATATCCCTATATATTACCTAACTTTGAGCACTTTATTTATAATAATTGTAGAATAACAATCATAACTCTATGTATGTAGTTGAGTAAACCTTCAGTAGGTTCGATACTATGTTTTTACTTTTCTGTTCAAGTTCTAATAATAATTTTTGATTTTAATTTATAAATAGCCTTCTTAAATACATGTAATAAAATTCATAAAATAAAACAAACAACACTCTTAAGCATACAGGCCATTAAGAAGATTTTTTTTTCTTATTTAACTAGTTCAAAGTAATTTATTAAAATATATTTTTAATTAACTATAGCATAACTCTTACAATTTTTTTTTTAACTATGCAAATGATTTAGTTGTGATATTTTACTGTTTGTGATGTTTGACCACCCAAAAATTTGTAAATAAATTTATCAAATTAAATCAAAATCTTTCCAACATTACGTTTATCACTAACCATTTTGCGTCTTCTTCTTTTTTTTTGTTGGAAAACCTTGTTCCTTAGACTTAATAACTAAATGTAGATCAAATTGCAAAACCCAAATATTTTAAGTGCAAACAGACACCTGAACTTATAACATAATAAACATGTCATTTGTTTACTACATAATATTATATACCTACATACATACTTGCTTTTTACTATATCCACACATAACTCGTATATATATATATATATATCTATCTAGTAACTTTACGTATTACTATAATACTATTTTCTTTTTTATTGACACATAAATGTTTCACAAAAAGATTTAATGATGTTGGCAGTTAATTTGACATTTCATTTATTTTTATTACTTGATGAAATATAATTTCCAGCATTGTGTGCACATAACCATGACTATAATATTTTAATTATTAGATATCATACATTGTTTTAATTAAGCTCGCTGTTTACATTTATGGATGTAAAAAAGAAAAAAAAAAGAACTGTTTTATTAATAAAGTTGTTCTATTTTACTGAGTAGGAAGTTCTTAACTATGGAATTTAGATAAAACAAGGTTTATGATATTGTGTTCAATAATAAAATTATAGGTGTAATGTATAATTAATTCTTTTATTGGCATAGTCATGTTTTATAATATGTATGGAAAGTGACTCAACATTTTTGTTTTAAGCATTTCTACACAGCTACATATAAATAAAAAAATATCTAATTAAAATATATTGTGAAATAAACTCCCTTTAATTTATAAGGGTCGTAAATTTCTCGAGTAAATTCGATTCATGAAGATAAAAATAACCAAAACAAAAGAGGTCCAACATGATTACCCTGTGGAACTCCCGATGAAATAGTTAATTGCGATTAGAAGTGTATAAGGAACCATGTCATAATGCGCAGGACCACAGAACTTCATTTCAACATACTAGGCTTTTTTGTTACCCGATATACCGATTTTTCTTCAATTAGTTATAATATCTTTTTCACTTTACCGGTATACAATCGTTTTTGCGTTCGCTTACAATAATTCGAGTTTCGCAGAAAATCGGTATCAAAATAGTAGTTATATATAGCGTGCGAAGAGAGCAATTTTTCTTATACATTTTTATGCAAAAAGTTATGATAAACGATGAAAATGATTTTTTTTCCAAGGAATTCCTTGGCGGACAATTGCCATCTAAAGGAAACATTTTTTTTTTTTTCAATTTAATTTCTGGTATGGAAAATCTAAAAATCTACTAATCAAAAATAAATTTTTTGCAAAAAATTACATAATAAAAATAACCCTGTTAATAAAATGTAATAACGTTTTATTTAACTGAACAATATCTAAAAATAAACAATAATTCTATTTTTATTTCTATCATTTTATATCTATTATCTCATAGAGTTCACTTCTCTGGACAATGTCGGTGCGAAATCTCTTGTATATTATGTAGACTCAACTGTATAAGGGAAGATTTTAAATTTACTCTATGCCTATGTTCGAAAATGACAAACAATACCTTTCCGTACTAAGGATATAGGATAATCGTGTAATAAAATGAATATTTTAATTGATTGCTATGGTTCATCAATTATTAATGCATTCCAAGAAACTGCCTTCAAATCGTATATACAGCAAAAATATCCATTGTAAAACTTCTTTATAATGAGAAATTACTGATCATAACACACAACACTAATTACCGAAGTTTATTTTACTTTAAAGATTATGTCTCGTATACAACTAATACCAATTACCAATGAATATTACCAACCAATATGACTTATGACTAATAAAGAGAAAAACAAAAATAAATAAAATTCCAGTCTGGCTAACTAAAATCGTCTTGTTTGCCTTTAATAATATTTATAAACGAGAGTTGTGTGTAAAATTATACATGCCTAAGTAATAAAATTTAGTATAAACTACAATAAAACATGCATTTTAAGTACCTCAACCAATATTTAGCACTCGTTACTTGCCAGTTAAATTTTACAATGTTACCAATAAACAGTAGAGTTCCCCCTTCCCTCCGCTCTCGTTAAATAGCCATAAAGTCGATGAATTTATGTTAGGTCTGTGACTTGAAAAAGGTCACAAAATTTAAAAATAAAAAAATTGTGAATATAATTTTGTTATTTTTATACTATGTAGTTAGTTACCTATATACAAAAAGCAAGCTAAAGTAAAAATGAAAAAAAAAAAAAAATTACAATATTTATTGAGACAGTCACTGCGTGGGAGTACGAAGAAAAAAAAACTAGTAATTCTACGTATTTATTACGTTTAAAATGTTTGAAGCCAACTCTCGATGAATGGTACTTTGATTTAAGGCATAAGATAAAAGGGCTTTAAGAATTGAAATCAATTCTTTTGGTAAATATGGTTGAAAAGTTCTTTATTTATTTTTTTTTCTTTAAATATAAATTAAGATTGGAATCGAAGTAAAATTGGTTTTCTTGTTATTGTTATTGCACAATAACTGTCTGTATGTTTACTTTGCTATATTACACTAGGAAATTTATTTTAAAGTTTAGAAGTCAAATTTTTAAATTTTAAATACTGAAAATCAAGAAAAATAATCTTAGCATTATTTATACATTACAATTGTTGTTGGTGTTGCATTAAGCATTAAGTGGTATGATATGATTATTAAATTACACTAAGACCTCGATTTGTGTCGCTTCGATTTGCGTCGACAATTTTTTTGAATTTTTTCAATTTTTTTTTTATAAAATTGTGGTTTACAGTATAAAAAAAATGGTTCCATCGAACAGGGTAGTGAACTCCATTTAAATGAAAAAAAAAGCATAAGCGTAGCATCATTTTTTTATTATTTTTTAAGGGAATATTTTGTTCCTCTGGCAACATTTATGATTTTATACACATGGTTTTTTTATTTGTACATTTGACCTTTTGTTCTATGTATAAGCTTTTGCCACCATTTAATATAACATTTTTAAATAATAAATCGAGACCTACTTCGCTTCATATACAAATTCTGAGAGTTAATTGAATTTAAATCTGTCAACCTTTTGACACCTAATTTATTGCTTCGGAACGGATTGATTTTTAAAAGAAGATCCGGTAATTTCGAAGTTAGTTGGTTGTGAATTATCTCTTACGGACAATTTATTACAATATTTTCAATTAGTTATTATTTGTCCAACATCACTACATCACTATACCTTCAGCTTTAGAGTAAAAACATTGCAATTGTCGGCGCAATATATTTCCAGAGGAATTGCACGGAATAAAAAAAAGCTGTTTTTTTCGGATAAGATCGAACCTTGAACATTTTGTTTCACTGGTTGAATATACTGCGGATAAAACATCCTATCTACATCAGGATAATTTTCTCCCACACACACACACACAATTCAATGATTGTTGTGTATTGTTCGTTAACGAAAAATGTTTATCTGGCTAAATAATCATTGTTGAATGGTAGATTAACTGGATATGGCAAATAAGATTTTTAAAAAATGTTTACACCCTAGCTTTAGTTTTTTGTTTTTTTTTTTTTTTTTTTTTAACAGGCCTAACTTAATTTAACTTGCCGTTATATATGTATATAAACGGCTACGCCCTTTTTCTTTTCAAATGAACTTATCCATGAAAAAAGTTATTTGATCAAAGTCAATGTGTATTTCCACAAGTTTTATCGTCATTCATTCTGTTGTATGTCACTCATTGTTATATATGTACATAAATATATATATCTACATGTTTTTTATTCTGTGGTAAACTTTTCCCTATTATAGATGGTTGTATAATATATATGTATAAATGTATATGTATACATATATGTATGTACGAGACATACTCTATTTTATAAATATACATACATGCATACATAGATAGAGAGAAATTGTGTTGACAAGTTGACATCTTTTCTAATATGAATGTGAAATTTTCAACCAAAATATTTCTTTTATTTAATATTTAAACGAAAATCTGTCTTGCCATAAGATAAAATGCGTTGCGTAGTATACACAAATAAATATGAGAGACAACACACATACCTACGACATAAAAAGCTTCAATTATTAAACGAAAGTGTTTTTATTTTTCTCTTCCCGCCCAACAACTTCCATCGGCTGAGTACACTTCAGTGTGATTTATACGTTTCAATGAAATTTATTAACATGTTTTAAGCTCATTAGATACAAATACCTACCACAGGAAATGTGAAATAAAATATTATTTCCTGGTTCTATACGTAGTTATGTAGAATATACTCTTAAATTTTACTTTTTTCTTCTTTTTTTTTTTTTTGAACAAATCTGTAGAGCTTTTCTCATATAACAAATTTTGACAAGCCTCCCCAATTTTACAGAGAGAAATCTATATGTATATTATAATTCTATGCAAAAGATATGATTCTCCACTACTTTAGAGCGATTGAATCGATTTGAATAATTAAATAATTAGCTATATAATCCTATAATGTGTATTCTTCATTTTTTTTTCTAATAACTTTAAGAACCATATTCCCTCTGTTCAGATAAAGTAAGTAATAATAAGTCACTGGTTTTGAAGTTGGTGAATTAAAATGTTAAATATTGACCTTTTATTATATGTACATCCCTAGAGAAATTTCTTTTGATAAAATAACCAATTAATAGAATATTTCGATTTTTTGTATATTCAGACAAAGTAATACTTTGGGTATTGGTTTGTAAAGTTTTTTTTCCCATTTAATTGGCATTATATTTGCATTGTTGTCGTTGTTGCTGTTCCTGTTGTTTTAAGAGATATTTATCCGTACTTCATATAGTAATTACATAAAAAATTCATATGTGGTGTCATAGCCAAATTTATCCGATAGGATAGGATGTTTACACCAAAAAAAAATTTATTCATATTGATTTAAAAAAAAATTGTTAATAAGATAAATTGAAATTGTTGAATCTCGGCTAACTTTTTTGATTTTATTTTTATTTTTACATTTCGATGCCAAATTTTTATTTTATTAATAGAATTTTATCATATTAAAAAAAAAGCATCAATACAATTGCCATTCAACCAAATCGTTTTTGTTAAATAGATAAAATTCCATCAATGAGACAAAAAAATAAATTTAACAAAATCGATTTAATTACTATAAATAAATCTTTTTTTGGGTGTATGTTTAAATTTTTCAAAACATCCACTTCTACAAAAATCTTCTAATGGTTTTTGGTTTTAATACTAATAGTTTTTTGTTCGCTGTAATTTTACTAGTAGCAACGTCATATCCAAGTTGTACTGTCTCGGTAAACAGTATCCACCCATAGAAGAAAAAAACACCAAATTATTTAAGTTATTAAAAATCTATTTAGGGGTCAAGGAAATATTTATTTTTATTTAACAGTGTAGAAAAAAAAACCGAAAAGGATCGAGAATTTTTATTAGATTTTCTTAAAATTGAAATTTTCTCTAAAAGACAATTGGATTATTTTTGTCCAAACGAATTGTTTAATTTAAGCAACATATTATTTACAGACAAGATATGAAGATATACTTGACACTGAATCTATTGATTGCACACGCTTGATTCCAAAGATTACCAAATAAGTATATAAGTGCCTTTGTATGCCATAAAGAATATATATATTAGTAAATGAAATTAATGTGAATGAGAAAAATCGTTTGTTATTCTGAATTAATTATGTTGATATTGCATCCATACGTGAACATACACAAAAAAAAAAAATCTCATTAATATTAAATGAAATTTATGAATATTAATTCAATTTGATGAGCTTATTATTGATTAGATTTATACAACATACATATATGTACATATTCTAGTGATCATAATATTCGATGGCCCAGAAAATTGTTGATTAAGTCTCTTCGGAGGTAATAGAGAGATAGTAGTAATCAGATGTAGGTGGAATGGATAATAAATTGTGGGACCAATTTTGAATTTGTATTTTTCCATATTTTTACTTGTGGATGCGTATTCTATTTTTAGGTCTGGTTTTTTTTTTTTTTTTATTAATGTATTCCCTTTTGAATATAATACTGTGCACCCCATACCGTAATACATAGGTACACCATTGAGCAAATTTTCAATTTCAATATCATTGTAAAAGGTACTTGAGTTTTATAGCTGAGGAGTGTTTCTGAAATATTCCACAAAAGAATGAATTATAAATCAGGAATGAATTTGAATATAAAATATTGGAAAAACAGGTCGCAAAAGAAATCTAATTTCTTCTTATTTTTTTTTTTTTTTTTTTTTTTTTTCAATGAACATTCTTTTTTTATACATACAAACGACGAGGTTTTCAATTTTCCAATAACATCCAAAATAGCATACTTTTTCTTTATAGTATAAACTTCAAGGAAAACCATAGTCATAACAGTGTAATACGCTTTGTGATGACATAATTACACATTCAACGCAATTTGTATGTTAATAATGTAATTTAAAGATAAAATCAATTAAGTACAAAAGAATATTGTCCGTGTACCCCAAATTCTATAGATATCTACAAAGAATGAACACAATTATTACCTCGAATAGAACTTTTTTTTTTTGGAATACCCCCCAGAAGAATGCTTCCTATGCCATATACTTATAAGAAATTTACATTTTTTTTTTTAATTTTGCTATCGCAGAGTAATTTTAATTATTTATATTCGATAGATAAGTATGATATATTTTTATAATTTATTTATCCTTTTGTTATACCAGTGACGTAGTTTTACCTCTAACATTATTTTCTTTAACCCCCTTAATTATTGAAATATTTTAACAAAGATAATCTTATTTCATGTAAAATTTAATTTCCAACTTGTTTTACCTTATAAATTTTTTTCGCTTTTCTATGAAAATATCGAGAAAATCATCAATATATACAAGTCAAAACTGGGTACATATTCTGCAAGCCAGTTTTTGTATGGAAAACCTATAGCTTGGAATTGCACATACTATTGGATAATTTTATCGATATTTTGTTAGAAAACCGCAAAAAAAGATTGAAAATCGAATTTAACTTGAAATAACATTATTTGTCAGCTGAAAAAGACGTAAAAAAAATTCAAAAATAAAATCCCAAAAAAATAAAATTCAAGAAAAACTAAGTAGGGTGGTACAAAAAAATATAACGTCGGCCTAGAATGCAATCCACGTATCAACCATCCCCTTTCTTTCAAAATATACATTTTAATCGTTATCTATTTGAAAACGGGTGATGATTCATCGATATCGATTAAAAAGTAGATTTTGGAAAAATTGGTTGATACGTGGTTTGCATTCTAGGCCGACAATATGCTAATGCTTGATATGATTTACTTAATGAACAAAAAACGACGTACAATCATAAAAGAAGTATTATAGTATACAGTAAAAACTCGTCGATTAACGCTGATTCGATATAACGCGGCCTGCTCGAAGCTAACTTTCCCCCAAATCTATGTTTACTTGGTGCATTTGCTCCCCTGCATCGTGTTCATTAGCAATGAAACTCTGTCCAGGTCTACGCGCTATCTAAACGATTTGTTGTGCTGCGTTAAACGTTATTAATTGATATAAAATAACCTCGCTTAACACTGTTTCATTTAGCGCTTTTCATCTAGGAACGCATCCTAAGCGCGCTAAACGAAGTCTTATTGTATTTAAATTTTGATAACGATTTAATCCCCTACTTAAACACTTGGTTACCCCACAGCTTATACTATCGTATCTCTCGTGTATATTTACGATACAAACATTAATTTGTTGCCCTCATGGGTCTTATGCTGTTGGATATTATAAGTTATTATAAGGTAATATATCACAAATATTAAGTGTGCGTGGGAACATTTTTCGAAAGATGCATAATTACCGAAAATTGCGTTCTCTATATATACCAAAAAAAAAAAAAAAAAAAAAAATAGAAAAAAAGCTACAAAATTAATTTAATAAATTACAAGGTGTCACAATGAACGGCATAAAACTACATTTATCTTTACAATTCTCAACGCCACAATAACGATAGAATATGCGTCATACATAAGTTATGAACCAAACAAACAAGCGCAGACAGTATACACATAACAAATATCTTTCAATTCCCTCAGAACATAAATAAATAAACTTTTCGTTGTTCTGTACCTTTTGTACCATAATATACCAAATATGGGAATGGCATACATGTACGGAACCTTTCAAAAAATGGTTTATTTAGTTAGACAATAACAAAACGAAGACATTTTAATTAACTTTTGTTAACCATCGTATTTCCCAATTTTTGTTTTTCTTTTTTTATTTGTTTAATAATAATAATACAATATGGCCAAACATTCGACATGTTATTTATGGTCAATATACATACATTGAATTTCGTGTGTGATTTACATTCAATTAACACGTCCATTCATCGGAATCGGATCACCAGCTGTGCGTAGAATTTTCCAAAACTATTGTATAGAGGAGAATGAGATTGTGTCGCCCATTTTATCGCCCCCCCCCCCGTCCGGCCACACTGAATTGAAATATCGGCCGCCATATAATAATATACCAGTTTACATACATACAAATATAATAATATTTTATGGGTTCGATAAACCAAAAATTGGTAGAAATTAATTGATTTTTTCTGAAAGTCATTATAACACTCCTCCGCCATATATTTATAAAAAAAAAAAAAGAGAAAAGACGGGCCTCAAGTTTAGCATGGGTGGATATCGCTTCCAATAATGCCAATTTATTTTTGTATATGATACATAAAAACGAAACATGTCTAGACCAGGTGTCGGAAATTATATTTCTTCTGATGTTTACGGTACAAGAGAAATATTTCAATATAAATTTTTCGCATGACATTATTACACTCATCAATGAGATTTTTTTCTCATTCCATTTTTTTTTTTTTTTTTTATTTTTTTTTAATGATTTTCCGTCATTTGTAATATTTAAAAATAAAATAAAATAAATTTTCTTTCATTACAGTTATCGATTGTACAGTCAGCGAATGGGGCGTTTGGAGTGAGTGTGATACATCATGTGGAACTGGTATGATGTCAAGGACTAGGAAAATTATAAATGCGCCCCAGAATGGTGGCAAACACTGTCCATCACTTGTACAGAAACGTGGATGCCAGGGATATAAATGTCACAGCCATTCGGACAGACGAGTTTTGAGGGGTGAGTAATTGACAATAATTTTCAATTTCAAAGCTTTTAGCATAATTATAAGGTTAATTAACGTGAAATTGATCCGAGGGTATAATTATTTAATTAAGCATTTTACTGAAATTAAATATTTAGAGAAATATTCCGCGTATTAGATATAGATTATAGATAATATAGCTTGTAAAGCTTATACATAACTAGCTAATAACATTTAATTGACTATATGTGATAGAGACAAGACACATAGAACTTTTC
This sequence comes from Platyura marginata, assembly GCA_026745375.1. Classification (NCBI taxonomy): domain Eukaryota; kingdom Metazoa; phylum Arthropoda; class Insecta; order Diptera; family Keroplatidae; genus Platyura; species Platyura marginata. Next base: position 5,761 of record JANSTT010024602.1, on the reverse strand, counting down.
AATAAAAAGCTGTTGCCTCCCCTATTATCTAATAATATACTTAGGCACATTCAGTTGGAATTTTTTTTCAGATAAGAGATATAATCGGGAGTTGAAGGCTTCTACTCCATTGAACAATAAGGGTCAGTAGTGAAAATAAAAATTGTTAACAACCAGTTCCCCCTCTCCAGCCTCAATTGAAAAGATAATTTAGCTCGGAATGGTATATACACAAGAATAATGCTACATTTATCTAGAACTTTTAAAGAGGGGAAGGGGAGCAAATATTTTTTCACATATAGAAAAGATGTGGGGAAAGGGGGACAGAAACTGTATAAGTGCATAATGAAACGTTTATGGTGTCCTCCAGCTTTTTTCAAAATTCTACTAACATTTTTTGTTGTTACATAGAAGATGAGTTCTTCTCTGATTTATTAAAATTGTGAAAATAAGAAAAATAACAATAAAAAAATAAGGTGGGAGGAAATTAAAAAAAAAAAAAACTATTGTGCCGAAATTTGATGTTTTAGAATGGTAGACCGGACGCATATCAGAAAGGGGGGGTATAGCCTAAGGGCCTAAAAATCTTCTCTTAGACAGAATTGATTGTATGTCACGTGACAAGAGTATCTACCTTATCAGTTTTTTTGCTTAGAAGAATCGAGAATCGAGTCCGTAACGCCAAATCTAACGTATGTAAGTAAAATCAGCTGCTGGAATCTACTTTTTTGTCATGAACAATAACAGTTTTATTGCTTGTATGCAGTGGATGACAATATTTTCTGTCGATATGTGAATCGAAATTTTTAAATTTTACTTTCATTTTATCCATTTACACTTTTAAAACAAAATTTACAGATAATTTATATTTAATTATATCCAAATACATATAAATAAATTCAGATATGTAGATATATATAATTCGTATAGCCTCTTTTTCCGAACAACAGTCCCAACCACTTAAAAACATTTAAATAGTTTTTTTTTTAGTGGGTGTTAAGCTTACATTGATATTTATTAAAAGATTTCTTGCTATAAATTAAATAATTAAATGATGTAAAAGCCATATTAATTCGAGTATTATCTTAATTATTTAAATATAGAGTTCTGGATTTCATCTACATCACATTATACTTAAATACTTAAATTATTATTATTAGGTAGGGCCTTGGCATTAAATTTTATATTCGTGCCCCAGGATATTTTTCGAAATTAATTATTTATTTGGTTTATTTATACACACAATAATAGTAAATTTAAACTCTGTTTAAATGAAATGTTCTTGCGGATTTTATGGGAAATTGAAATTATTTAATTCTGCTTTATATCCCCTCATTTTGATAAAAGAGGGAACCTAAATGGGTATTCGTTATGAGGTAATTCTTGGAAAATTTAAGATATGCTGCTGGTTTTCTAATGAAAATATTGATTAATTCAAGGATTACTTTATTGCTGTTAATGAAGAATTATACCATGAAAAAAAAAAACAATAAAATAATCTATAATTAATTATAGAAAAACATAATACCATACGATCGTATCAAGCAAGAAAATATTGTTTTGAGTTATAAATTTTACGTCATATGACCATTTGTTGCTGTAATATTCTTTTATTTGTGGGTAATAAAAGAGGGTTTCCTTTAACCCTAACACTATGTGGTGAAATCTAATAAAAATCTTCAATATGTATTAATACATATGAAATATACAATATACGAGTATGTGTGTAAATATATACATATATCTTTCGATGTGATGACGGTTTCTTTTGGTTTGATTTTATCTCTAAATGTTTCGTGTAAAATAAAATAATATCCCCCTTAGCCAATCTACATATATACATTCGATGCTTAATGAATTTTAGCTAGAATCGTTATCCTATTGATATCTACCTAGGATAGATCAACGAACAGACATCAGTTCTAACAAATTGTCATATAAAAGAATAGATAGAATAATAGATAAAAGAATAGAAAGTAGAAAAAACAAAAAAATAGTCAGACGAATAGGCAGAAGAAAAGATAAATAAATAGATAGAAGAATAGACAGAAGAACAGATAAATAAATAGATAGAAGAATAGACAGAAAAATAGACAGAAGTAAAAACTGAAGAATAGACAGAAGAATAGATAGAAGAATAGACAGAAGAACAGATAAATGAATAGATAGAAGAATAGACAGAAAAATAGACAGAAGAATAGATAGAAGAATAGACAGAAGAATAGATAGAAGAATAGACAGAAGAACAGATAAATGAATAGATAGAAGAATAGACAGAAAA
>JANSTT010024591.1:0-37572 GCA_026745375.1 Platyura marginata | reverse complement strand
ACAGATAGATATTATGCGAGTATAGTAACAGTTTATCCTTTCCCCATAAACTTATAAAACTAAGTACAAACAACACACACATGAATATTAAAAATAGATATATAGAAGGAAAATCCATAGTAAAAAAACAAAAAAAAACAAAAAAAAAAACTTTTCCATTTATCTTCTCCTGTGGGTTTGTTTATTTTAGTTGATAATTTTGCTTACCGTGAAATTGATTTTTACTAACTTCAAACTCTACATCAAGAATATAGAGGTGGTAAGGTAAGCAAGCGTTTGCCATTTCTCTTCAATTTCACCGACTCACTACGTTATTGTTATCTTATAAAGTGAAAACATTTGCACGGATGGTTACGATCCTGATATAGGGCGACGTTATATTATTTGCGCGAATTTCCCATCCCGTCTAAAATGTAAAGTGTTTTGTGATTTTAATATATCATTCCTGAAAATGTTCAATATTATTATTTAAATTGAGATTATATATTAAGTAGACATAGCTAGTAAAAGATATGTGAAAGTTTATACTGTTGTTTACCTATATTATTTCTAGGTTATTTCCTTATAGGTTTCTGTTGTTACCATATTTAATCATTACCTCCAACCTCCAAATAATTATTAAAAATATTTTATTTCGCATTAAATTCAATTCAATAATTTAAAGAAGCGCACTTCTGATTTTATTATCTCATTTTTTTTTGTGAATTTCCATATCTATAGACCAAATAATGACGTCATAAAAATAAAAAATAAAAACTACTATACAGAAGACTGCGTCAATCGAAATTTTCATCAAGTCGTCTCTTATAAAGAAATCCAACTTTTGAATAGGTCTACTAATTTGTAGAACACAGTTCAAAATTGATAATGAATTGTAAATATTTTTTCCTATTTTACAGACTTCAATGTTATTTAATTTTTATGAATTGGTTGGTCCTTTAGTAGAGAAAATTCATCAAAAGGAAAAAATGAAAAATGTTCGGTAAACATTGACATTGAATTATTTAATAATTTTCAAATTTCGGATAAAAATATTGGATGTGTAGGTAGAAGTCCTACCTTTTCCATACATTTTTCTTATCTAAAATATTGCAATTTGAGATAGACAAAGTAAAGAAAAAAAAATGGTCCAAGAACATTGGTAAGGATGAAACGGAAATTAGAAGCTATGTATTTATTCTTTATTTGCCATTGTTCTTCTTAAAAAAAAAACTATTAATTAACAACAAATAGTTGAATGTTGAGAGAAATTAACGAAACATGGTGACATTTTTTTTTTTATAGCTATTTTGTAAAATCCTCTGTAACGTGTTACAGCAGAATAATATTACACAATTCTACATTTATACATCTGTACATTTGAAACCTGTAAATATGACACACCTATTTTCTATCTTCCCCCCATTTGTAATTTCAGTGTACCGCTACTGGTAACTATAATATATATTGTATTTGACTAAAATATAATTAATTCTTATAAACAATGCCGACAGGTTTTATGTACGGAGTACAAGCGTGTATGTGTAGTGTATGGACAAACAATCTAAGTTCATTGCACCTAATGCTTAATTACATAACAATGCTATACATACGTATTAATATCTACAATAATTTTTTTTTTTTTGTTTTACTTTCAATTGCACTTACTGAACACCTTTACCTTTACATATTACATACTTCATTAACCTTCACCTTTAATATGATCCATTAAGCATGCAATAGTTTTTCATGCTACACAACCTACAAGTCTACTTTTAGTCTATTTGTAATTTTTTGTTGTTGTTGATGTAATCATTTACCATACGCAACGATGATTACATACATAGATTTTTTAGTCTTAAGGCACGTATAGACGTGGCGTTAGTTAACATTACATGACGATCATAAAAATCGATATTGAAATTAGTAGATTTTTTTTTTTGAAGGTTGGCGACTACAGTCACTACAGTCACTACAGTCGAATGTTTCTAAATGTACATTTTCGACTATAAATCTAGAGAGGGAAATTGGTTTGTATATAATTTTGACTGAAATGATAACTTTTTTATAAATTTAATTTAACTTTTATTATAATTCCAAAAAAAAAAAAATTATTATACATTTATGTCGAGATTTTATTTTTACAAGTAAGAATTTTTGTAAAATAAATTATTTTGTCTTTTTAAACATATGTATTGGGTCTAAAAATCACTTAAATATAATAAAAACTACTTTTCTTCATAATAGCATTGTAAACACAGGTACACATCTATAATATATGGATCTGTGTGATATTATGAATTGACAGTGTTTCCGAGGATCTTTAATAGCCACTCTTTAAATATTACCTATATACATTCTCCAGTCGCTCTAGAAGATTAACAAGAACCATATACCGACTCGACTGCACGATAAGTAAGGCGATTTAGTATTAGGTTTTTAAAATATTGGACAATTTAAGGGAAGTTGATATAAAGAGATCCATTGTTGAAAAGGTATATGTATAGGTATAGGGTAATTTATAGACGGCTTTTTTTATAGCTCTTTTTTTTTAGTATAAAAGATTCGATGTCAGTTTATTTTGCATGCCGAGCCCCAGATGGAAATTAAATAGGTAATATGATTTTGAATTAAAAAGAAGTAAATATATTTTAAAAGTTTTCCCCGGAGAAAATATTTGATTTTATGGAAAATGTCAGTTATACCGGATCGGTGTTAAAGTTTTACTCATATTTAAGATGCCTTAGCTAATCCAAACATTTGTCCAACTATATTAAGAGTATTGTTGAAATTTTCTTAATTCAGAGTTTATTTAATGTAAATCTCTTTGAGCATATGGCAAGTTCAAGTTTCTGGTGACAATATTCACTTCTACAGGTGATATTAGCTCAATATTATTTGTCGTTTCGAATTTAGGACGGAAACCATATTGATAATAATCGAAAAACTTTTCTGTGTATTAACTAAGAAAGTTGTGTAGTCAACTGTTTTGTTTCGGTAAATTTGGGCATACGACGATCAATTTCATTACAAAACATCACCATGTGTAAACGTTACTTTATGATCGATCAATGAACATGAATTGAATATATATTCAACAATTTTTCCACGAAAAGTACAATGCCTATATAAATACAGATAGGTAATTAGAAATTTGCCTTAGTATTTATGAACTGCTTGTAAATATATACTTCCTAATAACTGGTTTTTGTACAGGTGCGCGTTTGTATGATTAAATGTTTAATTCAAGTTCAATGTAGCAGCTCTGATTTATTGCAAAAGTTAATGAGTGAGAAGTTACTTGAAAATTTATAAGAAAAACTTGAATGGAAACAGTGTAGAGAGGTGGAAATGTATGATTGAAAATTATGTGCTATATTACCAAATTACCTACCTACATATGGTATAAAATAATATTTTAAGAGTACATAGATATGTGTACTGTGCATACCTATTATATATGTACATAATCTTGTACTAAATATGGTTGAGAAAATTCTTCTTATACATACATACATACGTACGTATATAGATTACCTACCTACCTACCTACCTTACCTATCTACCTACCTACCTACCTACTACCAGGATAAATTTAAACATAGGTAAACATTAATAATGTAGAAAATTTTGAAATTAAAGATCAAAGGTGACAATAAAATCAACTTGTTTCAATTAAATTATTTTACCAAACAACAATAAAACATTTAAGCTCTTTTTTATGATTAAAATTATGCAAATTGAGGCATACATATGTATTTTATGTATTTTCATATATATAGAGTGAGTGGTTTTTTTGTTTTTTGTTTTTTTTTTTTGTTTGTTTCTGTTGTCGTTTAGCTGCCATATTTCACAATAAAGGATGCCAATTGAAATACCTAAAATATTGTTCAATATAACTCTTTCCACTCTTATGGATTGTGTTGAAAAGGGGTCGATTGTACATATATACATAATCTATTGGTTTCACAAGTAGTATATGATATATATTGTATATAAAATGAAAGCTTTGGTTCAGGGTAGACATTTTTGAAGATAAAAAAAAGCTAGAGACATAATCGTGTTTTTTGAAACCAAGATAAAAAATTTCAGTTTATGTACATTCGCTCGCTCGTAAAGGAATAAAGAAAAAAATTGGATAAGTCTCACATTTAGTCATTTATAAAAGGAACATTTAATGTAGAAATTAAGTTCAATTAAAGATTTAAAAAAAAAATTATGGATAATTGTAGGAAATCTTTTTTTTAAATTTTACACTATCATCGAAAATGTCAATGTCAAAAATATATCACAGACGCACCAGTTTAGTCAATCATAATTTATACATCGCATAGTTTGTTAATTAAACGATTAATGAATTCTATTTATTAACGGTTGTATATATATTATGTATACATCATGCAGAATGATTTATTAATTTGACAATCTATTTACATTGGCAAGTTACTGAACGTTTCATTACACAGTAATTACATGCAACATGCAACCTGCAAATTATACATTTAAAATCAAATATAAATTGAATGCAAAATTATTTGCTATGATATGAATTATTGAAAGATGCAAAAGCAGGTTGGGAAAAATGATCCAAACTATTTTCTACTAGTTTTTTTTTTTAACAATGTATGAAAAATATTATAATAAATAGTATGAAACTAATTATATTAAATTTAAAAAAATATTTTTAAATGTTAAATAAATTTTATTTTTTATTTTATCATTAATTTTAGATAATGGGCCAGAGATCATCAAGAAAAAACGCTAAGATTAATAATGAATCAACTTAAATGAAAATGATAATGATATGTAATAGGAAAAATTGAAGGAATTAGATAATTTACAATAATTATGCAATTTGATAGAATATGTCTTGCTTAACAAATGTATTTAATTCACTCATCACCTCTGGACACTTAAACTATACGAATATTGAATTAAATTATAATCAACCATATTATTAGTTACACCTACACCTATTAAGGGTGTATATACTGATACTTATTATGTACATCTATACATACATATATACAATACATATGTATGTATTAGTAGAGAAATTCAAATTATATTGCAAGTCCTTTGCGAATTATGCACCTTTAGGCATTTATCAAAAGATTTGAAATCTATTGTGCTCATCTATTTATTTGATCTGCAGAAGCGCACTTGTCAGGCGATAATATAAAGGACTACAATATCTGAATATCTACGATACTATAATATTGTAAACGAACTTTGTACAGTAATTAGTGTAGGTTTTATGTTCCAGTTCCTATCTATTAAACTTTTAATTGAAGCTTTTCTTGCTATGTATTATATCCTTTATATTCTAGTTCATGGTAAGTTTGGGCCTTCTCGACATTTTCCCTTCATCTGGTTTTTGTATTTATTATTATTATTTTTAATTTTTCAGTTTCTAATGTCAATGTTTTTTTGGCCATATTGGTTAGAAATTTGATGTTGAAATCACCGTTTAAGTTTAAAAAAAATATATTTCTTCAATGATTTTGAATGTCCACAAATTAATCATTAGGGTGGGACATTTCTACAGAAAATAAGTTTTAAATGTCAGTTGAAAATCATAGGCTATTTTTGAATTTTAACTAAAAATTAACCCCGTGCCCCGTATTAAATTGAACCATCCCAGTGTTCCGGGGCTCAATTTCTTTTCTCCACTCACCTGCATCATTCATACGTTTCTTTTTCATTCGAACATCTCATCTATCTCTTTTGCCACTACTACCTCTTTATTACTTTCTTATTCACTTCCTTAATTATACTAATCTCTGTTTCTATGCCTACTTCTCTCTCCCTTCCTTATGTTATACCACTGTAATAAATAAATGTAAACAGGGTCAACATATTTTTAATTCATTTATTGAGAATTTGAGTTTGTAACGCCCCTTAATACTCATCGTAGAAAAAACACCATTGTCTTTCTCGTGAAATTCTAAGTCGAAATATGCATGTCCGTCCGTCCGTCCGTTTGTCTGTTCGTAATCAAGATTCCGGCCAAACGGCTACTCGAAAGGTAGTCGAAATGTAGAAAAAATGAATATGACAACAATTATAGAGAATACAAAAATGAAGATTTTATTCAGAGACGAAAAAGTTGTACGATCTACCGTTATGGCGCTACAATCAATTTAAATTAATTTCTAGGGTTTTTAATCATTTACTAGAAAAGTATTTAGATTACGGAAAAAATTAATATGATGAAAATGATAGAGAATAAAAAAATGAAGATTTCATTCATAGACTAAAAAGTTCCACAAAATACCGTTATGGCGCTGCAATCAATTTTATATCATTTCTAGGGTTTTTAATCATTTGTATTCAATTTGCCCAATTATACAAAGTTGTAAATAATAAACAAGTATACATACGTGTATATTATAATCGGCGTAGCCAATTTTTCCTTCTTTACTGGTTTATTTAATTAATCTCGTATTGTTTTTTTTTTATTTATTTATATAAAACTACACTAAATAACTAAAGTTTGTGCTAATTTAAAAAAATAAAATCACCATATTTCATTGTTAATATAAAATCCCATCTAATATGTAAATTTTTCATACACATTTTAAATATAAAAATCGATTAGAAAAAGTTCTACAGCCAAGCAAATAATGACAGCGATGATTACTCTAAAATATTAGTGAATAAAATACCATCCATAGTTAATTACACAGCTTTTAGTGGCTATACACAATTTATACATAAATACATTACATATGTACAATATGTATGTATATACAATCATTTTCCCATTTCTATTAGTTTTCCATTTATGAAATGTTAAATATTTTAATTTTTATTCATAGATTATTTGAATTTAGGAATAAAACGCTTTTAACATTGTTCATTGAGAGGAAGGTGAATTTAATTTTTATACATAGCAAAAACCGCATGGCATAAAGCTATAAAGTATTTAATTACGTTGGTACGGCATTTTCCGATATTTTTTTTTTTTGAAATTTTTTAACTAAGTTTCATTTGAGTTTTTTATATACATTTTTTCCTTTTATATTTTACGAGTATATGAAATATAAAAAGAAGCTTTGGTTTGGTGTAGAAATTTTCAAAATTATTTATGCGTTTTTTTCGTATTTTCTCTACGAATTTTAAGTTTTGCAGCAAAAAAAAAAATGCAATAAAAATTTTGATCACTCGGATCGCTCGCTCGTTCGCTCGTTAATACGATATAACTCAAGAATGCGTTGAGCTAGAAACTTGAATTTTTTTTTTGATTGATTGATTGAAATATGTCTAGGGCGGCGGGGATTGTAAATGGGCAAAATTCACCAATCTTTTTGATCCCCTCCCATGCACTTTTTTTGTATACAATGCGTTTTGTCATACTAAACAGCAAAATTTGGAAAAAATTATAAATACGGAAAATGAGTCCTATTTTTTTCCAAATTTTGTAACACATTATAGAAATTTGTTAACCCTTATAGGATCTTCCATTTTAAAATTCAATAAATTGGCAATTTTCTCACAATTCTTATATGGAATTGAGAAAAAATTCTAAATAGAAAAAAGTTTTTGTTTTTTGTGTTGCATTTTTGATCCTTCGTTAACCCTTATAGGACCTATCATATTAAATTACTATAAAAAAGTCATTTTCTCACAATTCTTATATGCAATTGAAAAGGGTGAAGAGGAGATGTTAATAATGGGGGACGAGTAGGAGCAGGATAGTTTAGTATTGGATTAAAGTTGTTGGATTTATTGTAATTTGAAACAATTTTCTACATCCGCAACATAAAATATACAATAATTGCTCTTCAGTCAAAGTAATTGTTACTAAGTTTGTTACAATTCTGAATAAAAAATAAAAAAACAAAAATCTACCAATCAATAGTGAACGTATACATAAAGCTTATTAATTTACATACTTCTGATTCTGTTCATTTAACTTTAACTAAGTCGTTTAATCTAATTTACATTTTATACCATTTACGGCTGATACAATCATTAAATTGTAGGCCATTTAAAAGCGTACCAAATTGTCCTTATATTTATTATAGATATTAATGTCAAATTGTTTTGTTTTTTAATTTAATTCTATTACACAGAACTTCGATTAGTGTTGCGAAGCTTTTTTTATATACTTATATACATATATATTATGTACCTTTATATCTATTTACATATATTGTATATAAAAAAAGTCCGTAAATATGCATGTCCTTTTACTGTTTATATTAATTCGTTTCCCTCTTTTATATTTATTTTCTTTTACAATCTTCTACAGTTTTAAATCAATATTTGAAATCATTAAAATGGCGTTTGTAGAACATTTTCTGATTAATTAAAAATAACGGAGATTATATTCTTACAGCTTTTATTGATTTCAGATTTTTCCATCCAAACCTTTGGAGTTGTCGTCAAAAATTCTATAAATAGAGGAAACGAAAATTTGTCTAGGTGGTTGTAAAATTGTAATTCCTTTTCAATATTTATGGGACATTAATTTGAAATTTGCTGTGCTTTTAAGAATTCTGTTCTTAAAAGAACTCCAAAAAAATATTCCTATCCGGATTATCCAAATTTTGTACAAATTAAATATAATTTGGATTTTTTTTTTTGGAAAAGTCTTTATAGAGGATTCTGTTGGCTTCTGTTTAATGGACTTGTTGTTTAAACGAAGGGAATGTACCAAAATAGCCTGAATCAGTGACGAACTTAATGTATTGAAGAACATGAACAAACACGTCTCTTATCAATAGTAAATCTCTGGTCTTGCTCTTTTTAAGAATTCTATTATTTTTATTATTTTTTAAGTAATTCTAAAAAAAAATTGAATTTAAAAAAAAAATAATTTTGATTTCGAAATTTTCAAAAAAAAAAAAAAATTATGATTTCTTTAAATTTTATTTTATTTACTTTTCATTTCAGGTAGCGGCCATGATGTCCTGCCCCCTTTCCTTGCCTTTACCAATTCTTCCTCGAGATCTGCACGCCGATTATCCTCCGGTACACATCGGTATTAAGGTAGGTTTAATACAAAAAAAGAACAAACAATTTATTTTTTATTTTTATTATTTTCGTTAATTTGACTATTCATAATTTATTTATTTTAATTCAGAGTTATTGCGACATAAGTAGCTTAGCATTTTTATAGGCCAATACATTAAACGCTCAGAGGCACCCCCAAAAACAAAAAGGAAAATCCTTAGAAAAATCCCATTTCTGTTTTTCTTTAATGTAATCTAATGTGGCGAGTTTTATTGTGTGATTTATTACAGAGTTTTTTTTTTTTTTTTAAGGAAATTCTTTTCGCATTCCTTTTACCACACACCTGTATAAATATATATACTCTGCCTACCTATGCAAAAGATTTATCACAGACCAAAAAAAAAAAAAAACCCCAGCCAGATTATATATAGATGTCACTCTAGAGATTTTTTGTTGTTGTTGTTCTAAATTTTCAATTATGCTAAATATCCCTCCAGGAGTGTAATAAACAGCTTCTAAAGTAGGTATAAATAGATCAATAAATTAAAATACTGAACACCTTGGATACCCATACGACATTACCTTGTTAATATAGTTAGGAGGACAGAACAAGAGCGTAGGTAATATCTGGTTTGACTGTAATTTATCATTAAATACACGCACCAAACAGAGAGTGGATATAGATAGCAGATCGTCCCTCCGGATGTACATTTTTAATCCTATTTTGACATTATTTACATTGTGGACCCGATGCTGGAACCACATGATGTAATTAAATAAATTGATGCATTATATTATTCAAATAATATTAGCACATAATTCCCGGTATACAAAATGAACGCTGAATTTGCGTATTTTATTAATTACATACATTACCAGGGTGTGTACATTGTACTATCCCTGTATGAAACGTATCCATATGTTGTTGTTGTTTTTTTTTGCATGTAGGTACATCTGTAATACCCATTGTAGTTTGTGTAATAAAAAGAAAATAGGTCTATAAATAGATTTATATCCTGGAGAAAAGTTTGACGGCAGATTTTGACATCCATACTTTACTTATGTATGTATGAAAAATAATTTACGAGTTTTTTTTTTCTTTTGAAAATTTATGACACTGTCAAAAAAGTCATAAAATTCTGAATGAATAAGTTTTATTTCTTATATAATTTGGTGAATTAAAGTACTTTTTTATAAAAAAATGATTAGACTGATACATATTTGTATATTGTGCTTTTAAGCCTTTTTATAATTTTATATTGTCCTTTTAAGCCTTTGAAAACGTATTGCTTAATATTTCATAACTGGTAGTTGCTCTGTTCCACAACAACAATACCTGAACAAAGAATGATTTCTTATGCTGGACTATTAGTACAGTAAAATAGAACAGATGTAGTAGGTTCACATTTTCTTGGTCACTTCAATATAATAAGAACGGATAACAAAAGAGTGTGTCATAAGTCGGGAATAGCGTAATTTGATCAATTTTAAAATCTTTTCGTTTTTTTTTTTTTTTTTTTTTTTGAGACCATTCAAAACTCGATTTTAGGATCCAATGACTGTATAATTCCATTTAATTCTGGTGTTTTAGTAATTTCTTACCTGATTAACTACAGTTTAATCTCGTAGAAACATAAAGATATAGCACTTGAAAATGAAAAAAAATGTCCTTAAGGAACATTTTTATCAACCATATTAATTGGATCAGAGTAAATATATAAAGTTTGAAGAATGGAGAAAAAAATCTATGCTAAATCGAATATCTTTGACAGAAACACAAACCATAATTGATTTTTTTGTTCAAAATCAGTCATGGAAAAAATTTATTGGCGACCTAGTCTCAATCAAGGGCCAACAACAATCATTACTAATCGCCAAACGTTTATTCAAATTTATATTGAATGTAAATTAACCTAAAATCAATAATTTCTCTATATTTGTGTGACATTTTTACCGCCCAACATTTTGACAAATAAAACAATTAACAGAAAAAGTCACAACAACTCAAAGAACAAGCAGTTGTGCTTGAATTTTTCTGCCATGAATTTTTGTCCGTCTACCATTTACATTTCAATAATTTCCGGAATCCTTATTGCTTTCATTTTACAAAAGACTTCCTCATTGAATGACTTCGTATCGATAAATTTGCTATATGAATGGTGATGCTGAATTTTGTATATCAAAAAATCGAAAAAATTTCGAAATTATTATTGACGCATGTTTGTCTATTTTTTTTTTACACATATTCAATACAAATAAAACATTAACCATCATCCAGACATACAAAATACAATATTTATAAATATTTCCTTAGAAAAATATTCATAAAGCTTTGGAGTTCACAAAAAAACATCAAACAAAAATAAATAAATCAAATTATGCTTTCAAACAAGAATTATTTCGGACTCGTTTCTCTTTCTCTCTTTCGGTCTCTATTGGCCTCTTTTGGTCTCTCAATGTTTGGGTAGATACTGTACCTTTATTTGTATTGTATATTCATGTACCAAGAAAAAGTGGGTACGGAAAGCTTTTGGGAATTTATTTACCAGGTAAAACGATACAACCGTACCTATACAATGTACTGTACAATACTTGTAAATATAGGGACATATAGCCGACGGGTCAGACAAGTTTATTTCAAACAGCATTATTATTATGCAATTATTTTATAAGTAAGCTGACCGCCGCAAACACTAGAAACTTTTACGGCTAATTATGAAAATTGTTTTAATATAATTATGACTTTTATGAATTGGACTTTATTAAATGATCCTTTATGAAGTTTGGTCCACGATTTTACATTTAAGTTTGTTCCTATGATTTCAATGTTTCAATGAATACTTAATAGAGTTGGATAAAGTTAAGTTGTATAATTATATAGTGAGGTTTGGTATTTTTCTTTGTTGGTAATTTTGTGGTAATCAGGATTACCATAAATTTCAAGGTATAAATTAATTAACTATACATATTTCTATTGAAAATTTACTATATAAACATCTTCATCTGAAATATTTATGTAAATTATATGAGCAAGGAATATTCAGCATTATTTGTACTCATTTTGTCCCATCGGTATTACGTCTCTGAACTAAGAACGGTTCTCCGAACAATGCTCCCGTAGTTTAGAAAGATATGAATTTTTTTAGGAATTTTTATTGAAAATCTAAAGGAATATTTAAGGGAAAATTGGGAAAATGTGATCAAAAATTTTTTTTTCCCGAATTCCATAAATTCGATCTTAAAATTAAGAATCTTAACGTTTTTAATTGATTTGTGAACATTTCAAGTGTTCTGCATAGAATTTTTCATGTATCTTCATACGTTAAACGGCTTTAATTCGGATCAAAAAATGAAAATTTATTTTCATAAATTCCAAATAAATACTAAACGATGAGATAGACCTAACATATATAAATATATACTATATTGCTGGATTCATAGAAGCCTCAGCTTTAATTTGCACATAGCGTCGAGGCTAATCTCTAATCTTCCGATTTTTAAAAAATCTTTTACTGATATTATTTTTTCGAATCAGTATTTTTATAGAAATGTCTCACCATATCCATGGATGATCAGCCAAATATTTTTTTTCTGATAGATATTCAAAGCAGCTAACTGGAATAAAAATCGGTCTACAAACAATTTTCCCATAATTTAGAAGATATGAATTTTTTAAGAATTTATATTGAAAATACGATGTAGAAAAATTGGAAAAATCTGAATTTTTTTTCCCGAATTCCATAATTTTGATTTTAAATTTAATAATCTTAACGTTTTTAATCAATTTGTAAAGATTTCAAGTGATTTGTATTGAATTTCACATATATTTCCACTCATTTATTATGGATTGCCTAAAAATGACTTAAATTCCGAACAAAAAATTAAATTTCAATTTTAAAAACTCAAAATAATTACAAAAGGCGTAATAAACCCAAACTTCTATATATTGTAGGATTCATACAAGCCTAAGCTTTAATTTTTTTCACCCAATTTTTAAAAAATCGTTTACAGAAAAATTATATTTATTTTATTGTACAATTTGCATTTACTATACATCTGTACATCAAATTATATTATTTTTTTTGTTTAGCGTAAATGACCCAAAAGCACATAACAAATCGAAAAAAACAAATCAAACAAACTTCATTTTTCACAATTGATCGATAAACTTTATACTACTCCTAAACTCACATACCCTAATGTTATATTTTCATTTTCTATATTATGTTCAAGTCAAAATACAACAACAACGCCAACAAGAACCAAAGAACAGGAGTAACCTCCCTTTTATATTCGGGGTAAAAAAAAAAAAAAAAAAAACAAAAAAACAAAATCTCTGATGATCTTTAAGGTAATACAATTTGCAAAATATATTCTTTTGGGCGAGCTAATGTTGCGGAAACAATTCACACTTATGTAAAAGCAAACTAAAAAGCATAAAATTGAAATGTGTGACTTTTCATGGAATAAATCAATTCGCCAAAAATGTTTTAAGGGAAATATCAACGCAATTCGAAAAAGAATAAAATCGAAACCCAATATTATATGTGTAATAATATCCATTATGCTTATACATAGGTACACGGTTAAATATATATACATACATACGTACGAGTATGTATGTATGCATGAAGCTTATTTTCAAGTTTTATATAAATTACATAGTCATTGATACTCATCGAAGCACCCAATAACAATTTTTATAGAGCTTAAAGTAACCGTGGATTTTTCATCATAAAGCGAACGTAAACATAAAATGCAATTTCCATAAAATATTAAACAACCTATTGACATGGAATTGTGAAAATTATAAATGAAACTTGAGCTTATTTATGGTTTCACATAAAAAAAAAAAAAAATTGTTGCTATATGTATAAATTGTGTATAAATTTCGAATTTATGTTTATAAAAATAATCAAAATCTTAGTCCTTCGCGTTTTCTAATAAATTATGTAGTAGTAGTGACGAAACTTTGGTGTTATTTATGCCAATGCAAAGTATCTACCTACATAAAATTCACATAAATCCCTTAATTATTGAAATATTTTAATGGCGATAATTTTATTTCATGTCAAATTATATTCCCAATCTTTATTGCCATAAACAAAATATCGAAATAATCATAATTAACTCAAAACTGGATATTCTGCAGGTCAATTTTTCATGTATTTAATCATTTTCCTCATATTTTGTTAGAAAATCGAAAAAAAATCATAGAACAAAAAAGATTCCAAATAAAATTTTACTTAAAATAAAATTATCCCTATTTACATATTTAATTAATTAAGGGAGTTATGCATAGGTCAAAAAAGAAGTGCATCACAGAAGAAAAAAATCCGCATAAATTGTGATCTAAAAATTCATATTAAATCACCATAGTCGCCATCGTCACTTTTCTCTCCAGTTTTCGGCCAGTTGAATCCAAATTTGCATTTCCTCAATTTTTCTAATTCTTTCCTCCCCTAAATCGTTTTTCCTTGATTTACTTTGTAATTATTTATTTTATTCTTGACTTTATATTAATGACTTGCTGCTTACTCTATTAAAAATTTTGTAATTAGAGTGATCTCTCATTTGTACATTTTAACATTTTTTTTTTGTTGTTGAATGAAATCAATATCGATTGACACGTAATGAAATTCATATAAAACATATGAGTCTATAAACTCTAATATTATACAGGTCGTTTGCCAAATTCGTATCTATCTGGATGATGCCCGAACATTCTCTTTATAATACAAAATCACATTGAATCATATTTGATGTTTACGTTCATCAAATCAATAATCAAAGTGTGTTTTAGATGATGGGATGAAAGGAACAAACTATAGACAGAAGGTGTTTAGATGAGATAGGCCCAAAATGGTAAAGGCTTTACATACATAAATGAAATATTTGATTTTCCATCAAATATTATTCTGAACCTAAAGTTTACATTGAATTCCATTAACCGGAATTGGACATTTGTGGATTTTAATTACAATTACTAAATCGTTAGTTAAGAATATAATATTACGGTAATTGGTTATAAAATAGTAAATAGTGTAGGGATAGAAAGGTTATGATGACGCTACTATAGTAGTAGATAGGTTTGGTTTGTAAAAAAAAAAGAAGCAAATTTACCGTTTCACTCAGAAAGGTTAAAATCGATAACCTGAGATGGTGTACATATAAGATTATTTTGTTATGTGTATATAATAAATATATATATGTACATATATTATGTATGTCTGTATGTATACCTACATATAGGTAGATAGTCAATTATTTTGAAAAATTGTTACGGGAAGATAATCAAAAATAAAAATATCCAAGTTTTAATAATTGAATAAAAATATTGATTTTGTAAATCGATTTTAAGAAAATATTCTTTTAAAACTGATAGGCTTTTTATATTTAAAATTGTCGAATTTTTTTTTTCACAAAATTTTCAATAATTTTACAACATAATGTCTGAATTACAAATATTCCTATTCTGCAAAAACAACAATTTTCTCTTAACTTCATTGGGGCATTGTTTAAAAAAAAAAATATTTTGGGAGAATATTGGGAGAATATTAAAAATTTACCTTACTTTTACTCTTTAAACATTGAAAGCAAAAGAAATTACTCATCCAGCTGTATCTCTATTAAATGAGCATCTTAAAATTGGAGTTATTAATAATTTTCTGTTATACGACATTTTCTTGTTTGGGTAAAGCTTTTAACAATATACTGTACTTCGAAAATTATGTTCAATAAAGCCAAAAATCGTCACCCTAGTCGAGAATAAAATTATTTAGTTTTAGTGTCTACTCCTACTGTCTACTACCAGCGAATAGACTATTGAAATACATTGAAAAGAGTAGTGAATTGTTCCATCCGAAACAAACTTAGCCTCGAACCTAAAAAAAATGAAGAAGAGTCCAAACAAAGTTATCAAAATTAAAGAAAGATCACATACCAACTTATTCATTTCATTTCATTTCACTTTTACTTGCGCGACATTTAATTCATTGCCAAAAATATTCAGCAAATTCGCCGCACTTAATTTAGCCAAGACACATAATGGCGAAACGATTTGTTTGTGGATCATACAGAGCAAACAAAATAAGGCGATCCACCAATAAATCGTTTCTCGCGTAGTGAAAATAGTCCCTACCGTTAATTTTCATGTGTGTTGAAATTAATAGAAGTTAACACAACTATGCCAATGACCTAATTTGTCTTATTCTTATAAGCTTTGAAAAAAAACACTAGATTGACACGGACACTACTAGAATTGTCTACTAATTTGTATTGTGATCCATATTTAAAATACGAAATATATGGTAGTGGGGATGGTGATGAAAAAAACATTGATCTGGATAATAACATCTACGCAAAATTAATGTGACCAATCAATTACCTGGTGATCCTACCAACAATCCAAATCATTTTGTCCACAACTTATAGACGAAAGACAGAAAGAAAAATATCATAAAATATATTTATCTGTTATTTTCTAATAAAATTAAAGAAAACACAAGTCGAGGTGGGTTTATGTACACAAATCCATATGACGTTTCGTTTGAGTAATGTCTTAAATCGTTGGTGAACCCCATGTGAAGAAAAATAAATCCCATTATATATCTGCCCCCAATCTGAACACCAAACAAAAATGCTTGGCATATTTGTTTCATTTTCCCTTTACATTCTATATTTGTGCTTTTAAATTTCAATTTCAATTTCTTCTTTTTTTTTTTTTTTTTTTTTTTTTTTATTTTTTATTTATTTTTTTTTTTGTGTGGAAACAGAAAAAGAGGCAACATGTTGCTTTTAGAATACACTTCTCTTATTATGACATTTTTATTTCGTACATAATATAGAAAATATGAACCAAGAATATATTATTAGTTTAGTTTGGGAAATTCTTTTTCCCTTCTCCCTAGCGACAATTCTATTCAGAACATTTTTCTTCTTGTAAGAGCATCATCATCATCATCATCATAATAATAATCATCATCATCCCCACATACATATCTTTTGTATAAATAATTTTTTTTTTTTTTTTTGGTTTAAACCAAAAAAGACTACCTGACTGCCTCCATCAGAAAACCAACATACATCTAGTAATCAATGTGCAGTGCATCTGTTAAATGTATTTGTATGGATTTGTACGGGAGCTTTGTACCCAAAAATTTATTATATAAACATAAATTTTCAATGCAATCCATGAATAAATTGATTACAACCCAAGTAAAATGGTGGACGGGGGAAGGGGGTGGTGGAAATTGTACTTACATCAGAGTATATCCAATACATACACATATAAAGTGTCTATATCTATACGTAGATACTTATATTATATATAGGTTTTTAGGCATTTTTGTTTGGCTTAAGATTTACATATTTATATACAGTAGAATCTCGAAAATTGGAACTCTCGAAAAGTTAAAAACGTCGAAAAGACGAACAGCATTTTACTTATCATTTTATCTTAGTCTGTGGTTTTTTTGCTACATATGTAACTTTTAAATCTTTTAAATATATAGTATAAGAAAGAGTTTAATCCTTTCGCGGACGCTAACTGCAATTGCAGTGATACTTAGGGTTTCTAGTGGGTCATCACTGCAATTGCAGTTTATGATAAATTTTCAAACATATATGTTAGACAGAAAGAAACAATAACTGGTTTTCTGAGTGGATTCTTGAAATTCTTGCGTCCGTGAAAGAGTTAAGTCGAATTATACTGAAATCAATATTTTTCCAAAAATATGATTTTTTTTTTGTTTTTCTAATGATATAAATCTTAAAATACATAGCGAATTCAGTAATTATAAAAAATTCAAAATAATTTTCATTTCTTCTCCTGAAAAATATAATTTTTTTTGTTATGCTCTTTCTGATATATACTCGAAATAAATATTATGTATTATTATAAAAAAAAAAACACACACACACACTCAGACACATACTAAGATAAAATAATATGTAAAATGGTGTTCGACTTTTCGATGTTATCGAGTTTTTGAGATTCTACTGTATATATAGAATTCCAAAGATATACTGTTGAATTCAACAGATTTTTCAGCAATTTATTTAAGATTCTCGCGTAAAAAGAGTTTTTCCATAAAATGATATTAGTCAGAGAATGAATTTATGGTGTTCTTTATACATACATATATGGGAGTTATGTATACATAAATTCTATAAGTCCTTTGTATATCAATTCCCTTATTTTATAAACATCTAGAATATTCTACATATATAGATCTACTTGTCATATATACATGTATGTGTGTTTTTGTTTATGTGTTTATGTGTGTGTGTGTGTGTACAGATATCAAGGGAAAACATATTATTTTTTTTTTTTTTTTTTTATTTAAAACGAATGACAGACAAGAGCGAAGTAAGTGGCTGTTTATGTTAAGAAGGTGTTTTGACATTTCAATAGGAATTTTGATGGAAGGGAGCACATATCAATGTAAGTAAAAAATAGTCAATTTACCCGCGTCAGCTCAAGTTGGTATCAGTCGTTCAAAGAAAACATAATCTTAAGCTTTTCATATGAAAACCGATTATGGTTTTTTTTTGCTTTTCTGATTTTCTATTATTATTCCCATTTATATTATATTCAATTTGAATAGCCAAACTGATATATATATAGATTTGATTTTTTTTATATTACATACATATGTATGTGTATTGAATAATTTTTCAAAAAAAAAATGTTTGCCTTAACCGCATTTTTACTACATACAAAAAAAAAAAATAAATAAAAATAGAAATACTTATGACGAATCTAATCATATCTGTAGATCGGCGCTCATTCAACCCTTATGTTATATTTATATGCTTAAGGCAGCAACCGTACGGAAGATTTACCACGTGTTGAGTTTCTAAATCCCGTAATATTTTCTTTGTGTACTAAAAATATGTGCATCAAAGAATATTTGATATTATGTTGGAAAATTTGTTGCAAATAATTGAGGGACTGGGTGATGGGGGTATTTTGGTGGATGGATATGGTGGTGGTGTTCGTATCTTATGTTTGATTAATAGTCATATTTCCATGTATGTATATGTATATATAAGAAAAAGGTATTGTGTAATATATAATTCTATGTACAGATTTAGTCATTTCATCGGTATAATAAATCTTTCAATAGATCGCTTAATAAAAATCGATTTAGGGGTGATAAAATGTGATTGAATATTCATATTCAAATCCATTTCTTTGTACGATAGTAGTCGGTACTTACTTAGCCTATTATCTATCAAAACGAAATACTCGGGTGTGGTCTTTATCATTGCATGTGTTTCTTTCTCCTATTCGGAAAAAGAATTCATTTTTCATTTAATAGCAATTTCTTATACGACAGGATTTAATCATTAGACAATCTGGTGTGAAATTTTATGGACTACTTAAATAATTCTTTTGTTTTAAATTTTAAGAACTTCGGTACTGTTTGAGAATTTCTTCGTTTACTATATATGTATGTATGTATGTATGTATGTATGTATGTAGGTATACCCGAATAAGATTAATCCTATAAAAAGCAACATTATATACCAAGTTTACAACCCTCTACAACATTAAATTTCATTTTGGTGAGATAAATCTATAACGCAACTACTTTAAAATAAATAAATCTCTCAGAATTTTTTATTTTTTTTTTTTATTTTAATTTATTTAGTTTAGGGTAAATCTCCCCATGTAACTTTTTCGCATTTTTTATGTATTTTTGATATTTTAATATTTTAAACAAAAAAAACTTTTGACTGTTCGCTCATATTTTAGGATGGTTTTTCAAAAAAAAAAATGTTTTATATCGTAAATTGGTCTAAGGAAATTTTCAATTTTATCGAGTCCTCTAGAAAAAGTGTACTTTTATAGGGTAATGATATAATAGGTCAGATTATCTGAATTAGAAAGTCTCGACAATACTCATTCATATGTACATATATCTCAAATTAAACAATTAAAAATGATAGACATACACTATAAGGTCTAAGCTGACATAGAAATTGCTAGAAAAGGCTTCTGCGGCTTCTTCTACTCTAATCTATTGCGAATTTTGAAGTGAGATTATTTTGAATCTTATCTAACAATAAAGTAATGAAGATTTAATCATTTTTTTTTACGCAATAATTCCGTGCGCATCCATTCTACGCGATCCAATAGTTAAGTCAATTAGAATTTTGTAATTATTACTCTTACTATTATGACAAATGAAATAAAATAAATGATTGGAATAATTTTCAAGGAACCGTCGGAGTGAGGAATCTGGCCTACAAAAATTTATCTATACTATGAAGCTGTTAACATCTTCCTACACCCTATCTTATATTATATCATTATATGTATATGTAATTGTATATGTATTGGTATACCGTCATTTTTAGCCTAAATCTTAAAATACAATTCAATTGCCATATATATTTTATGTACAAAATTCCAACACGGTATATCATTTATATTTATGTTATATTGTGTTGCTAAAAGGAAACTGAAGGACCAAAAATTCGTCCTAATCCGCTTTGTGTAAAACCACACAAATTATCCTGTGTACATCCCATTTGATTTTCGAGATTAATCTTTCCGTTCAACAAATTTTCTTTGTAGAATATTGTATTCGACTTTGTATAAATGATTTTATTTTGTATTCTTGAACAGCTTAGATAATTAATAAATCAAAACAAACGAAACTTTCTGTGGTAATAATCTCTTTGGTGAACTGAACAGAGTTTTCAACTTGTTAATCCTGATTACCCGAAATACACTCCACAAGTCTACACATTTATGATCATACTTTTTTTCGTTTTTTTTTTTTGTTTTTTTTTTTTGCTTCTTCTTCTTCCATCTTTTCAGCAAGTTTTAATGGAAAAGTATTCTTTTATATACCGCACCGTACTTTTATTAAGATTATCAATCATAATTTAGTTTATTTTCATTGTTTAAACGAGTAAACAATAAGTTTTTATATGTTTTTCTTTTTATAGACACACAAACCAACAACAACGAAAAAGAAGCAGAAGAATTTCCCATTTAAAATTTACTACATTTTCATGAAAATACTTACCGCACAAAATTTCATGATATTATTATATATGGAAAAGGATTAGCAAACAATTTCGTTATGTACTCGCGTACAATTGAAAATTACTTCCTTTATACATACATACATCCATACATACATACATAACTAATTCACTACTAACTACTAATATCAGTATTATATGTAAATGTACGTTTCAGTAGTATTTTGTAATTAAATTAATTAGATAATCTGTTAAGTTTCTTGAATTAAGGATAAAGTAGGTATATGATCCCGTTGGTAATTTAAGCTTATTGAGTCAATGTGCTTTTGTTGCTATTAAAACAATTTCATTTCAAAATTTTGTAGAATTGTGTAGATTAAGTTTTTTTTTTATCTTCTAGTCTAGAGAAATTGTACGTTTTTGATTGTATATGGACATTTTTTTTTATAACTCTACGCATGATTTAAAGAAAAAATGATTATCATAATCAAAATTTTTTGTCAATTTAGAATTTACTTTGTCAACTCTTTTTTGTTTTTTTTTTGTTGATGACTTTTTTGCTAGACGACGATTATTTATACGAAAAAAAAAACACGGATATTTGAATGATGTAACATAATTTTTCATAATTTTGGATAATTTCCCGAAATCGTTAAAAAATTTTGATATTAGAGATGTTCTGTTCGTAGAGCGTATCATAGACTATTTTGTATTGCAGGCAACTTTAGCCGATTTTATTTGGAATATTTGAATTTAATTTTTTTTCCAACATTTTTCTATGTTTTTTTTCGTTCAATGACGTTCCGACACTTAATTATTCATTTCAAACATAGATTTTTTTATTGAAGAGAGAAGGAGAATTTTTAATAGAATATTCAATACAAGCGACCATTTTCATGTAAAATCTGAATTACTGTATGTATAATTGAAATGACTATTTAGTCAATTTAATCACCCATACACACACACACACAAAATATATTTACGTACATATTTCGTACAATTTATTTATTCAAAGCTAATATTAGCAGAATGTACATTGGATCTAATTAGTCTTGTCACCTTTTTGCCTTGGTGTATAAACAGACTTGGTAATGCGTTTCAGACACGTCAGTCAGCCTGCATGTTAGCTACCAAAACCAACCACGATTCCTGTGCACTCCCATCCTCCTCCCCTTAACTTCTATATGAAATAATTTCCTTTTGAGTGCCTATCTAATAATTTTCTTTAGTACAATAATTAATTTCAAACTAATTAAATCGTGTGTGAATCATCCACGTAAGTTTTATAATTAATGGGGATGTAATACGAGTTTATTCGGATTTTTTTAATTAGGTATAACAATTTTTAGACTTTTATAACGTATGTTAAGTACACAATAGGGTGGGTGATTTTCGAATTTGATTCAAAGAATGATTTTGTTTATTTATTTGTTAATTGTTTATTCAGAGTATGCGGGAAATAAATTTTTTTATATATTGATAAAGTTAGTTGAAAATCGTTATTATTAACGAAACATGGCCATGTTATACATCATTTTAAGGGTTATTTCAAAACCTATAACTTTGTCATACATTAAATTCAGCTAAAATTATTCGTTGAAAAGTTATTGATCAAAAACTAAAAAAACTATCAAAATTTGACCTTTGAACGGGTCGCGGGATCATCAAATATAATTTTTTTTGCACAAAATTTTAAACTTATTATTTTTGGGTAATAACAGGGCTTTGGCAAATCTTAAATCCAAAAATCTCCATACAAAAATGATCCACCCTAATGTGCATGTACAATGTATATACCTTTTTTCGGGTTTTCATTATGTTTCAACAACGTTGTTCCAACTTTTTCAAAATGAATTGTAGAAAAACAAACTGTCTTTAATAAAATTAAAAAAAAAATCGTCCTCTTAAGGACTACATATGCCTAGCCTTATACTATATGTTTATTAATACCTAAGATAAATATAATATTTAGAGAACCATCACTTAGGTACTAGATACTTATGAATATACAAAAACATACATATTTTCGAAAAACAAAATTCAATAAAAATTTTAATACCCCTAAAATGTAAATAACACGGTCAAAAAAAAAAATTGTTAATTTAATTCAATTGCACTCTCTTATTTCATTTATTTTTTATTCAATTAATGGACATTTACGGAAGAGGAATTAACCTCCGGCATGGGAAAACTAAATTTGCCTCATGTTTCATTCTGAATTTTAATTTCCTATTCGTGCGTCCATCATTTCATCATTAGATTATTCTGCTGAACCAAATGAAGGAATTTTAATTAAAAAATAATATGCAAAGCCCATTCTATTTCACAATAGTTCAATTAAATTTGTTACCCGCTTTTCATATTTGTTTCCATCATGGGAACAATAGTTCAAAATGGATCCGTAATGAATTGTGGGTGATTTGAATTTTTGACTAGAGAAAATGTTTTAATTAAAATAAAATTTTGGTCAATATAATTTTAGTATCTTTTCCTTTTTCCGTTTTTTGTTGGTGTTATCTTACAATTGTGTTGAATTAATATGTGAATGTTAATGGTGAGATAAAACAGAGACTTTATTTGGGGCGGTGGGGGGCAGCATTTTACAAAATAATTTTTTTGTAGCTTTTTCATATATCCTGTAAAAAGATTTATTACAATAGACGTTTTTTTAAATACAAATAAAATCTTATACAATGTAATTAAGTATGTAGTTAAAAAAGAAATGATGTTACCCCAAACGAAATCTGAAATGACGCCCCCGAAATAAAATCCATTTCCGATTCATTATAAATTTTGATAGCCAATATATCTGTATCCTGCGTACAGTACAATAAGGAAATCAGCAAATTGTGTTCTGTGAAAAAAGAAAAAAATATTATGAAAAATTCATCGTAGTATTTAGTATTAAGTATGGAAATAAAAAAAGTCTTCTGTAGTATCTGCGTATGGAGAAATATGAAAATTTTTAAAGTTAAGAAATAAATATTTTCCAACAGTAATCTCTCTTCAATGCCTATATTCTATGTATAGATGAGAGAATTTTTTCTAAATTTACTAAACTTACTCTAGGTCTACAAAAACCTTTTTTTTTTTGACAATTTTTATTTTATTTACAATTTTGTATGAAAAATTTTGAAAAATATTTACCAAAATCTGAAAATATTCCACCAACAAAAAAGTAGAAAAAATTCAGTCACAGCTTTGTTAACTTTTATTTTGTTCCATACATTCATAACTAGACAAAGTTCTTCCAACTCCATAAAAAAGTTTCTTCTAATTGCTAAAAATAGACAAAATCGTCAACTCCCATCTGTCACCAATAATAAATTTTAAAATATTAAAAAATAACATCTACAAAGAGATAGAGAGTGAGAGAGAGAGAGAGCAAGAATTACATTATTTAATTGACCTGGCAGCATGTGGTTCGGATTCCCTTCGTCTAAAAATCATAAACATGTATGGTACTCTCAATTGTAACTACGACATCGTGACATTATGACTAATTTAGCTACATTAATTTCAAATGACAATAAGAATAGAATAAAATAATATTCATCGACATATACGACATTTAATTTATGTTGATTACCAGCTCAAAATAGCCATAATTTTTATAATTAATTTTTGATTTAGAACTGCTAATGTATGATTATGATTAAATGTACTAATAACAAAATGAATAAAGTTTTTCATATGCTCTATATAGCCAACCTTTTTAACCCACTTAATATGTATATATATTTTTTTTACCCCCACTCAAATAGGTACTTCCGCACCAAATTATTTCCATAAATTGGTTTACTAACTCCACAATGTTTTAACGATAATTTACCAAAAACAAATGAATATTGTAATAAAATCGAATAATTTATTTGTGTATTGTTACCCCGTGCGCCCAAATGCCCATATATGCGCCTATTTATATAAAGGGAGATATAGTAAATGAATATTGAAGACAAACCGAAAAGCAATCAATAGTGCTACAATTGGGGATAAGAAAAGGCAATAAAACTAAATTTATACTCTGAATAAAAATACGCGAGTACATCTTAATAACCCTAAATATAAACGTCAGACTAATCGCGTGTCTTGGTTGAAGAACTTATTTATCACTTAACAACATATTTTTAATGAGTTAGCATATCGTTTACAGTCTATTCTTGTTCTTTTGGTGTTTTTTTTTTTTTTTTGTTTTATTAAAAATAAGGGTGAGCAGTTTATTGGCATTTATGTAATAAAAAAATTATTAAATTTCCTTAAGCGTTTTTTACTCTTACTCTTATGGTAAGTGGTGGATGGAGAAAATATTATGTTGTCAAGTTGTAAGCACACCATTAATTATGTTGTTTTTTTTTTTTTATTATGCAACTTTGGCAAAATTTAACTATGAAAAAATCAGAAAACGTCACATCATTATTTTTTTTTTTTTTAACACTGGGAAATTTTTGTGGAGGAAAAACGTTAACAAAATACTTTGGTAACAATTTAAAAAAAAAAAAAAAAAACTTTACGATAAAAGTTATAGAATTACTAATACATAGTAGATGCAGGGTCATGTCTTTCTTTCTTGTGTTAAGTGGAAGGCTAACGCTAAATTGTGATGTGATCAAATATGAATTTATAAATTAAAAGTTGGCGAACAGTATACGGAACAACTAGAACTCGTAGTACCACAACTTACTAATATAGTAGGTTGGGGTAGTAGACAAATATAATATGAGACATGCACGGCATCGTTTATGAATTTGATTAATAATGAACAGTCAGATTTGAAATTGTGGAAACTGAGGAACTTTTAAGTTTAAATAAATGATAAAATGGCCCAAAATAGGAACAATGACTTGATCATTTAATTTTTCGATGATGAAACTAAAATTTTAAAAATAAATTAAATAAAATTGCCTTATTTTCTTATTGACTCTTTTTTTGTTTGTTTATTAACCCTAAAGTGCAAAATCTTTTTTTGTAACACAAACGTTAAAGCGAGTCCAATGGACTCCGCATATAATTTCTATGAAAATAAAAGTTTTTGGATCGTTTCTTTCAAAAAAATTCAATTTTATTTAGATAAACGTGTTGAAAATTAAAAAATGGAAAAAAATTGCGCATACACCAAATATTTTGACCGTTTTTTGGCGGTTTCTTAAAAACTGGTTTTATTCCAAATAAAATTATTGTGAAATTTAAAACTTAAAAATACGAAAAAAACCTCCGTTTTAAAGTTATTGATGGTCTTTTCTCGCTCAGCAGAGTCAACGGACTCAGTTTTGAGTTTTCGGGTTAAACTTTAAAACTTTTTTTTGTTTTTGTAATTTGCCCTTTGAACTATTTCTTATAAATAATAAATGTTCGGTTATTTTATTTTTAACTTCTAGCACATCACTAATTAAAAGGAGCTTTAATTGTCCAAAAAACATTTTTTACTTTTTTTATGTAACAAAAAAAAATTATATTCTCCATCTAATAATTATTAATAAAATCTTTTTTCTATTGTTTCAGGTGAGTTCATCCTCTGATATTTAACTAGAATTAATGTTCACGACAAACAGTAAGTAACCTAAAGCCACCATTAAACACCAGCAAAATAACAAAGCCATAAAATTTTATTGTAAATTTTTTGTGCAATATTCAAATACTATTAACAGATCAATAATTTGTTGGTGAATGGGGAATGAGGGAGTTAGGTTTTTAATAGCATTCTTTCGAAGCAAAATTTATCTTTCATACATTTTAAAAGTACAATTAACATTCTAAAATGATTCTAATAGAAATGCATATTGTAGTTACTATGCTGATTCTACAAGTATAGTTATAATATTATTTAATTAAGTCTTTGAAAATAACTGCTACACAATTAGTTAGGAAACTTATTCCAAAAATATTTAACAGAACTTTAATGATAAATTGTAGAAACTAACAAGATTTGTAGGTATGTAGGTACTTATATCTATGTAGATGTACATTTACATTATTACCACTAGATTATATAAGAAAAGCACACTAATTTATAAGTAGAACATATTTTCATTTATAGTAGTTAGATAGTTTCATTCTCAAAGAAG
Source organism: Platyura marginata (assembly GCA_026745375.1). Taxonomy (NCBI): domain Eukaryota; kingdom Metazoa; phylum Arthropoda; class Insecta; order Diptera; family Keroplatidae; genus Platyura; species Platyura marginata. The sequence continues at coordinate 10,564 of JANSTT010024591.1, read as the reverse complement.
AAAATTGCAGAAAATTTGCATAAGTTTAAAATGATAATATTCGAGAACTAAAAGTTTTTGTTTTTAATTTTAATTGAGAAAACTAAAATAGTAGGTAGGTAAACCAACACATTAAATATTTTAAATATTAATTATAATCTGAAACCATTTTATTAAAATGTTGCTTTTGATCCTTTTACCCTTTTATGTATAACAAAACGGAACATATTTTTAGTTATTATACTAACTATGTTTTTAAGTGCAATCGAACCAACCGGCCTACAATTCAAATTATTATACCTCAGAGAAAAACAATCTAAACGAGCCAATGATAAAGGCAAACCCCATTGAGCCATTTGCTCATTATGTTTGCCAGTCTTTCACCCACCACCGGCGAACAAAAACCAAAAAAAAATTGTATTCCGTTGGCTCGCCCTCTACGCGGTATAAAGAACAAGAGCTCCGTAAAAAAGCTCTCCGTAAAAATTCCTTTCGTTATTTTTGGTAAAGCTTTAAGGGATTTTCATTTAAAATAGTACTTTTTGTTGCGAACGATACGGAATGCAATTTTTCGTATCTTGTTGTAAAGAGCGCAATTGGAGTTATATGTACCAATAACCCGTGCTATCTGTTGCTATATCAATAAAAACTTACTCTGCCTCGTGCCTTACATATAAAATGTATCCTTCATAAAACCTATATGTGTATAACTTTGTGAACTTTTCTCGTCCTTAAATTTCTAATATTTCACCAATCAGGCATGGAAAAACTTGTTGCTTATATTCATTAGGTATAGGTAACTACTAACATCAAATTTAAGATCAGATTTGAGGATTTTTTTTTTCTTTTTTCTTTTAATAAATCTAATCTATATCTATAACCAACTCAAAGAGTTTCGTCTCAAGCATAAAAAATAAAAAAAAAAATAAAAAAAAATTAGGTAGACAAGAAGCTTCCGAAAATCTTTGACATGAAACATTATTCATGGCAAAAAAAAAAAGCTACAAGGAATTTTTATCCTTTGGTTGGGGGAGGGCGGAGGGTTTAAAGATATTGTTACATTTTTTATGGGTGCGTTTGTATGTGGGTTATATTATAATAATGAAAGCACATTTTTTTCTTTTTTTTTTTTTTTTAAAGCACAGCACTTCAGGCAAATTAAAACCTTTTATTTGGCGCGAAACGACAGATTGCAAATGTTAACGAAGTTGAGAGCGATTGTGTGTACGGCGGCGGCGATATTTTTTTTATTTTTTACATATTTTATCCATACATAGATTTATACATGACTTAGGTAAGTAAGTAAGTATGTATAATATTATGTGTATATTTTTGAAGTTAGTTTTTGCCAAAGCAAAATAAAAAAAAAAAATTCATTGTCGAAAAAAAAATCGGAAAACCCTCTTTTGGAAATTGAATATTATTTGTGGAAAAGCTTAATACCATAATCAGACTAATGCTGTTTAAAAGATTATACATATACTGCCGGTTGAAGATTTATTGTGAAAAATATGATATAGACGCTTACGTCAAAGCGTACAATACGTTTGATAGAAATGATGGATATTTTTTAATATCATAAAGAATCGAATCATATCTTAATAGGACAATACATTTTGATATTAATAGAAACATTTTGAATGTAGATCACGTTCAAATAGTGTAAAAATCGTGTATGAGAGATAATTAAAAATTAGTAATTAACTTCTGATTAAATCAAAAATTGTTCTTTATAATTGTATGTATATGTATTCGATTTATGGTTTAGTATGATGCAATTGTATGTATTCATCAGTGGTTCCAGACCGATGAGGTTTTCCAGCTGAATTTCATTCTATCTTTTCAGGATATTCAAATATAACTTATTAATCTGTAACTAGATATTGCGGCTCAATACTAGCAAGTAAAGGACTAGCAAGTAAATAGTTTACCTATATATGTACATATATATATATATATATATATTAATGTTAAATACATTTATAGTCCTTACACTACATGAAAGATGGCTTCATTGTAAAATATTTTTCATTTGCGAAAGGATTTATAATTTAAAAATGTTTTTGTACGGTAGACTTCAATGTTATCCTCATATAGCTTCTTGAATCTGCCAAGTATTTTCTATAGATTTGTACTACATATGTTATGTATGTATGTATTATATGTAGATATACCTAAGTAAGTACGTATGGCTGTACTTACTGCTAACATTCACTTTATATTGAACTGAAATCTGAAGTATAAATTTTTCGAAAGGGGTGAAGTCAATGAAAAATGTATGTTGAGGCTTAGCTCTCTGTTGTATGGATGATATTACTGAAGGATATGAAATCAGTTGGATAGCAGTTAGGGTTTATATAGATTATTAAAATCAGGTTCTGTATATAATGTAAATTGAGTTAGAATCAATGATCATATGGTAAATACGAGTATCTACCTGGATACAATTACAGCAATTACATATTTCTTGATACAAACATTGTATCCACATATTTCATTATCTACACATTTTATTACTTATCTGCACATTTCATGATCCCCACATTTTATTATCCACACATTTCAATATCTACACATTTTATTTCCCACACATTTCATGTTTTACACATTGCATGTCCCACATATTTCATGATCCACACATTTCATTATCTACAAATTTAATTATCTACACATTTCATGATCAACACATTTCATTATCTACACATTTCATGATCCACAGATTTCATTATCTACACATTTCATGATCCACAGATTTCATTTTTACATTCATTCAACAAGCCTGTTTATACAAACTCTCTATATCTGCACATTTCATGATCCCCACATTTTATTATCCACACATTTCAATATCTACACATTTCATTTCCCACACATTTCATGTTTTTCACATTGTATGTCCCACATATTTCATGATCCACACATTTCATTATCTACAAATTTAATTATCTACACATTTCATGATCAACACATTTCATTATCTACACATTTCATGATCCACAGATTTCATTATCTACACATTTCATGATCCACAGATTTCATTTTTACATTCATTCAACAAGCCTGTTTATACAAACTCTCTCTTTTATCAGTACCGTTGAACTCCTCTAAATTTCGATCATCAGATTACACATATTTTTTGTCAATTTAAATTGTATTTGGCTACCTCTCTAAAAGAACATAGAGTTTAGAACTTTTCAGATTGTTGTTCTTGTTTTTTTTTTTTTTTTTTATAGTTCAACCGAGAATTCTCACCGTTAATGTCAGTGTGTGATAATGGACGATTTTTGTGAAACCGATTTTGATTTTCGGTTTGAAACTTGTTTTGAAATGAGGAAATTTATCCCAAACGAATCCTTGAAATATAATACGTAGATACCTACTATGTTGTTTTAATGTTTTCCTCAAATTTTCATTTGATGCCAGACAATTGAAATATGTAATTACTTAACTTTACGTTTAAATAAAGATAAATTAACCACGCGCTTCTGTTAAATTATAATATTACGTTTTGCTTTATACGAGTTTATGTTCCGTAATCAGTCTTTGTTGCATATTTGACAGCCAATATTTTCTTACAATTTTGCTAGTCTGTTAGGTTGCGATTTTCAAAGTTACATAAACAATTTTCAGGCCCCATCTCCCCAGGCAGTCATATACATACATAAAATTGGCATTATGCAATGGTCGGACAAAGTTTTTTTAAAATATTTCTTCTTCTTTTTTTTTTTTGTACTTGTATGGAAAAATGACAAGTAAAGACATTCATCAATATTTCAGAGTTACACTTTAAGTGTACATCTAACTGTTACGTAAAAAAATCCATCAGACTGTTTTCATTTGTATTCCATCAATTCAAAATTATCTAATAGAAGTAGAAGTGGCTGGAAGCTTTCAATATTACTATCTATGTACGATACGACCGGCATATACTATACCTAAGCATTCATTATATAGAAAACGCTATTTATTTCATGTACAGCACCATTGTTCTATCAGGCATTAAATAGGGTTTAGAGGTGAATTAAGAAGTAACTCTACACTAAATTTAGTTACAACAATGTTTATGCAATGGTGTGACACAGCTGCCGATTTCCGTTCTAACAATGGTATTAAAAAGTTCGACAAGGAGTTTAATTTTTTTTTATTATTATTTTATTTGTTTTTATCGATGTGTAGGTTTATTTGGCAAATATACTACTCCGGTATCTATACCTCCAGAAAACACATTTTAATTTATTCATCCACTCAACAATAGGAATATTTTTAAAACTCTCTAGCTAGACTATCATTGTGGCAGCATGTGGTTCGAGTCCCGATATCGAAGAAAATTTCAATAAAAGGCATTTTCGGTTTTTTGTCAATTATTGTTATGATAATTCGGTCTGCATTTAGAAGTAGTTTATAACTAGATTACGCATATATGTACATAGATGTAATTGGAAAAATAATTACTCTACAATAGAAAACAATTCAGAGCATATTCAACATTTAAGAGTTGTCCCCAATGTGAAGCATTTTGCATAAATTTATTTTATTGACTCATGTTACTGGCATATAATTCTTCCTCATTTTATATTGGGTACAAATGTTGCCCTGGTGACATACTTAAATTCTATATCTTTGGTTGAAGTATCTGGGATAAAAGGTAAGTTGGGTGATGCTAAAAAAAAAAAAAAAAACTCATTGTACGTGACCTATATACCTCTATAAAACCGAAATGTTATTTAAAGAGGAACGAGCAACCACTTTTTTCTTTTTTGGTAAATTGAAAACCACGTAATTTGTAAGGAGTAACAGCAACAAAATATGTTTTGATTTTTCTCGTCTGATTCTACTTGAGCTCAACAACTTTTGTTCCAATGTGTGATTTTGTTTATTGAATATCTTTTTGCCGTATTTACGTAAATTAATCTAACAATGCGTGAAAAACTATGTTATAGGGCCAGTCAATTGGAAAAACTGTGTTTTGTTGTTTTTGTTTTTTAAAATGACATAATATTGTTTGGTATAGATATACTATTGTTAAGTCAATCAAACCGTACATTTACATTTACTAAGAAAGGTGCTACGAAAGCGCCAGATAATTTTACCAATGTTGTGTTTTCAATTGAGTTGATTTTGGTAGAATAAAAATTCAACTCACCATACCTAATAATTTTTTATTACTACTACATCACTACTAACATTTATTTATCAATGCAAATATTCTGTGTCCGTCTAGAGTCTAGACTATACCAGAGAATTTTTTTCTCTTCCGGTACGATGTAATAGTTTAACCTGAATTATCCCAGCCATATAGTATCGCGATTCATAAGTTCAGCGCAGCTTTGCTATGTTGTGGCAATGGCGAATGCTTAGAAAGTCTAATCTCTCTGCATCTATGAAAATCTATATATCTATGAAAAAACAAAGATACAAAATACAAAATTTAAAAAAAAAAGTTCTGAGACAATTCGGATTAAAAATGAAAAACCATGGATGATTCAAAAAAATTCTCTCAAATTTTTATTATCCAAAAAAAAAAAAAAAATGCACAGAAAAAAAAGCTAAAATTAGTATAACAATAAAAATCTTTATAAATGTCTTGTTCTTGTCATTTACTAGCTTGTTTTTCGGTTGGTACGTACACATCAAGCCATTTCCTTTCCAACAAATAAATTAGGAAACTTCAGAAATTTTTTTTTTTTATTCATTTTCTTATGCGAAAATAAAATTTGATTCTTTATGGTCCATGAACATTAGGGTATGTCGGGACACCAGATAGAAAGTACTAGCTATTATATAGTCTATAACATTAAAACTTTTTTAAATATATATACATATATATATATAATACTTCTAAATGTAACTATAAATATGTATATATATATATATATATATACATATATGTATATATATATAAAGATGAACCCCTAATCCGATTGCAACGCTTCAGTGAATGACCGAGAAAAAGTTTTTTAACATCGAATTGTCTTCCTTGTTTGTATAATTAATACTGCAGAAGGAAGAATTAAGCGTAAAAAGGTATAAAACTCTCTAAGTTGTGTCCATTTATCCCTATTTCTAACCTATATTATGTGTACAAGCCAAAATAACAGTCGAAGGAATAAAACTGATTTACTTTTATAGCGTTAATGGATTCGAGGGTAATGGAATATTTTATTTGCCAGGTTAATTCATCAAGAGAAAATTTTTCTTTCCAACTAAGGTATAGAGAATATTGAGTTTTATATGTAGGAATATAGAGGTAGATATGTTTTTCTGTGGTTTTCTATACATTATATGTACATATATATGTAAGAAACATGTATATAGAATATTTATGTACAATATGTGGTATTGTGTGTTAGGGGGTGTTCCTAATTATTGGGGATTATGTGACACAACTTCTATTTTTATAAATTATCGTATTTCTCCTTGTGCACTTCTACTTATATTGAAGGCGCAAATAATATTAAGACATCAAAAAGTTTCACCCCTTTTTTTTATGCCTTTCTTCAGATTAATAATCGTCTTTAAATGACTATTATTCATATTTTCTTTTTTCCCTAATTAATTTAATTAAATTACACAAAACTCGATAAACTTTTTTGAAATTTGCTAAAAATTGGCCTAATTTTTTAATAAAACGATTTTTTTTTTTTTTTTTAAATTTTTTTGTAAATCCAATGTACGCGTAAGTTATTTGGTACTAAAAAATTTAATTATCCAGTATTTTTGGCTATATGATGAGAAATTTTTGTTGAATTTTAATGAAGGGTTTGATTAAAATTATTTAGTCAGAAATTGGGAAAATTCCGAAAACGGAATAGGGGGGGTGATGTGGTACTTTACAATTATAAGGCTGTAATTGATGAAATATTTAATTGAAACTTCGTTGTTTACCCATTGACTGTACCATACTACCGATAATAAACCATAGACAATCTTCCTGATTTAAGTACTTATAAATGTACAACTAATTTTTAAAGCGAATATTACATCCAGGTAACAGTGTAAAAATTATCTATCTGTCTATCTCTTTTTCGCTCAAAATATATTAGGTAATATTAAAAGGAAAACTTTTTGGTATGTAACAAAAACTGGTAACTTTCCCTCTTCGTCCAACTCACCCATCATCAAGCATAATCTATTTTTGTTTCATTCAATCGTTCAATCACTAGTTGCGCTTTGCAAAAGTTACGTACAACCTGTTACGTCAAAAGAATGAGGTTTTTGCCCTTTCCTCTTCTTGCATTTTTGGCCGATAAAGTTTTCCATTTGTTCGATGTGTGTACACAATGTAAAACGTAAATCGGATTTCTGCCCGTGCATATAGATACAACATGAATACCATGAATCCATATGTATGTATGTATGTATGTATGTATATGCATTTGTATGTGTGGTGACTGGGGAGCTATGTTGCTAATATTCTATTTTATATTGTATTCAACTTTTGCAGAATCACGTATCTCCCCACTAAAGCTTTTGTAACTGTTGCTCTTTTTTTTGTGTGTGCTCCTTTTTCTATGTACAATTCATACTGCATGAAAATATTTCTGAAATAAAGATGATTACGACGATGATGATGATGATGATGATGATGATGATGATAATGATAATGATGGTGATGATAATGATGATTATATGACCAAGAAAAACAATTCATTTTTCTAAAGTTTTCTCTCGTTTAAAGAAAATAATGCTTTGCTGCTGTTGTGCCGTGTAGAGAAACCATAAAACATATAATGCATTTAAGAAGAATTGAGTTTAATTTTAAAATACAAATGTGAAAGCTTTAAAAAAAATCGATTTAAAGTTCTCAAATGAAAAGTGTGAAAATAGGTACATGTATAGTTGAACGGTTTTTAATATTTTTCATTATAATTTTGAAATTGTTTTATATTTCTTAATATTGATACGAAAGAAAAGATTATTTAACTTCAGAATATATAAGATTTAGATAGATCGTTCGATCTGTTTGTAAATATCCTTCAAGTTGCAATGAAATCTATGAGATTTGATTCGAATCATCAATTGTGATTAGTTCCTAAAGCCCATCACGAAATACGCCTCTTATTAACTACTAAACATTCGCCCGAACTTACTTGAAGCTCAGAATGAACTACGAAAGGAAAGATATAAATCTTTCTAAATACTATTTGACTATGAACAGAATCATATCTAATCGGAACGCAATTGCAGCACAGTCGAATTCATATGATAATAGTAAGAGGAACTTCCAATGTAATGAGATGGTTCTAGCTGGAAGAATAATTAATAATTAAAATCTTAAACCAACCATATCTATATATGTATCTTGAAATCTCATCAACATTACCTAATTTCTTTTTTTTTTAATAGTCATACGATGATTAGATTATTAATTTTCTAAAGCCACCACTGTTAAAAGTGTCAAGAAGCGAGAATATTTTTATAAAAGTGCATCGGAATTTATCTCAGTAAAATTATAGTTTCATCTGATCCGATTTGTACATTTTGTAAATATTGATCATTGTGGGTCTTTAATAAGTGGCGCCCTAACATGGATTATTTGAAAGTTCTAACCAATAAATATTAACTAAACGTTCCGTCAAAAAAAAAAACAATGTGAAAACTCTGTCTTGATCGATTACACCTTAAATGGATCAATAATGAATGATGACTAACCTGTTTGCCCGATATGGGCTACAGATTAATTTATAACCGCCACGATTTATACAAAAGAAAAAAAAAATTAATAATTTATTCAAAAGTGCCATCGAACAATAAAAATAAACATACAACACAATAAAACGTATGTATATATAAAGGCAACTTAAAGCATTAACATAAATTATCAGTTCCTGTTCTAACCCATATGAATGTGTTCTGCATAAAATTAAAACTCAGCACATATATAGTATGTACATCCATACATACTCAGTATGTATAACAATTCAATGGTACATGTACATAATGGATGTTTATATGTATATATGTACACTAAACTGCCAGAACCAGAACTATATAGGTAGAAAGAGAATCAGATTCTACCTATGTATGTATATATGCCTCTATCCAACCATTTCAGTATGACTCTGCATGTACTTACAGTACATTGCCGTATCGTATAGAGAGTTTTATCCAACAAGAATTATTATTACCTTGCTAAACTATATAGAACCAAATATGCGTGCGGAGATTCCCCAACCTGCAACACAGAATATTGTGTAATCAGAAAAAAAAAATGAAAAAAAAAAAAAAACCGAAAAGGGGAGTACTAATACCAGTACAATTAGATATATTGTGAATTGTACTACGTGTACGTTTTTTTGTGTACTTGTTGTTGGTATTATTTCATGATTCGACGCAGTAGATGATGTCTAGGTATTTTGGTATCCTCTTGCTCTGAACATGAACATTATACCTCAGAAGTAAAGTCGATTTTATTTCAGTCTTCGTACAGTCTTCGCTTTAACCCGTTCCAATCTATCCGCCGCTCTTAACATTATATATTGTATCAAATAAAAATAAATACACAACTGTTTAATATAAAAAAAAGAAGAAAATACAAAAAAAGAAATAAGATAATTAACCATCATCATATCTTAAACTAACTTAAATAATAAAAAAAATTTAAATAACAAAGTTTTTTATAATAGAAAGTAATAAATTTAAAGAAAAAAATTGCTACTCAACACAAACATTATTTCGCTGCTGTTGTTTTGTTAGTTTCACATTAAAAAATTAAAATTAAACAAAAAAAAAAAAGAAAAACAAACAAAAGTTAAAACGACCAAGTTCTTCTTGGATGTAAAAATTTCAAGAAATATTTCACCAATTTGAAAGCGATAAATAAAGTTTACAACATCCTTTCCACAAATTAATACAATAATCCTTTCACTGTTTCAACAATCCATTTCTCCTGCACTCTTTTAAGTAAAAAATAAAAAAAAAAAAAAGTTTCAAAAAAATATTAAAGCAAAGAGTACCGAAGGAAAATATTTTTTTATATAGAGATACACACAAAAAAACACACACACACACACAGTAAATGTTTATATAAAAATTGTTTACAAGAATTTAAAAAAAAAAAAAAAAAAAACGAGATTATTAATTCGATTTTCAATTTGCTTTTTTATTATGCTTTTGATAAAATAAATAATTAAAAGAAAAGATAATCGTGTTCATTTAAATAAAGAGAGATAATTAAAAAGAAAAACGCAGTATTAATATTAACTTAAAGAATTTCGAAATTTACAAAAATATAAATAATTAATTTTGTGAACAGTGCAATATCATATATTTAAGTAATATATTTATAACTAAAAAGTGAATCCAAAAAAAAAAAAAAATACCTGAATTTGCAAATGTTTTTTGAGAAGTTGTGCTCAATATATTTAAATAGATAAACAAAAAAAAAAAAAAAGAAGATATTTTTTAATTTTAACAATTAATTTAAATAAATAATATTAAAATTAAAATAAAAAAAAACAAGAAAGAAAAAAATTGATTAAAATCCGTCGCCACCAAAGATAGAAGTTATTAACGTTATTTATTTAAATATATAAATAATTTATTGTTGTTATTACAGTTTAGCATAAATATTATATTTAACATA
>JANSTT010024590.1:0-92238 GCA_026745375.1 Platyura marginata | reverse complement strand
AAAACCTTTAAAAAAAAAAAACTAAAACAAAAATATTTAACTTAAAAATAAAATTATTAAAAAAAAAAAACAAAAAAAAAAAACCACCAAAAATCATAAATTTATTGAAGCAATTTTTTGTTCGATTTTAAAACAATTTTTTTTTCTTCCGTTTTTTAGTAATTATTATATAATCGTATAAATATCTACATATGTATATATATAGATATATCTATCTACATATATATGTATGTGTGTATTATTATTATTCTCATCATCTCATTATTAGTTTTAATTGTTTTTTTTTTTTTTTTTAAAAAAGAGAAAAAAAAAAAATGAAAAAAATATTATAATTAAACAAAATAGGTTTACATCTATTATTATATTATTATTATAAAAAAAAAAATAATACACAGCGCTTGGGTGGAAACAAAAACCATTAACATCAAACAAATCAGCTATTTTGTGAACTATTATATACGTATGTAATATTCTTACTTATTATTCGACATTTATATATTTTTTATTTAACAATTTTTATTGAATACTTTTTTTCGAAAGCACTTTTATTTGATTTTGAAACAATAAATTAAATGAAAAATAAAACCTAAATAATAATTGACCGTAAGTTTAGTTTGATAATTTATCAGTTATATTTACTATATTCATATAAATTCAAATAAATAATAATAAAAAGTGCAATTTGAGTATTCATTTAGAGATTTACAGTTACCAGTTACAGTTACACCGCTGATTATTTTCGATGTTTTGATAATGGCCAATGACCATCATCATCATCATCACAATTGAAAGAGGGTGTCATATTACATATATGTATGTACGACAATGATTGCATTTTAAGGAAACTCTTTGATTTATATGATACACACCGCCCGACCGCAACACATAAAAGGTATTTATTGCGATTTTTATTTAATTCCCAAGCTGTGTCGCCATTTTTTTTTTTTTTTTTGATTGATGTTGTCCGCCACCATTTCGTGGACGTAGCTCATGTTTTGATTTTGTTGCGATTTCGATTTTTGTTGAATTTGATTTAAGTGGCGTCGGTGTAGTACACTGTGTAGTATAATTAATATTTAGTTTCATTTTTGGAATTTTTGTGTCATCTGAGACTTTTGTTTGTTTTTTTTTTTATTTGATTTGGTAGGTACAGTGGGCGACAATGGTATAGCCTCACCTATTTTTGTGTGGAATTTCCTATTACGTTTCTATCCTTTTTGGATATTTGTATGGCATTTTTGTTTGTGATGAATTTACACAATTTTTTACCTGCACTAGTATCCTTAATGCTAAATATAGGGAAAAAAGCGGTCCTTTTCACTGGGACAAAACTATAGCTATAGTAAATTCATTGCAAACAAAAAATGCCGTAAGGATATCTAAAAAGGATAGAAACATAATTGGAAATTTCACAGAAAAATAGATGATAGGCTATAGCATTGTCGCACACTGTAAAGTACTTATTATAATGATGTATTTATGTATATCAATGCGTCAATTAATTGTCAATTATATCTGTGGTCAGATGTAATAGTAATGTAATGACTTTTGGCCACGGATATGATTAAACATCATTAAGGATCTTTTGTTTGTTTATGCATTTTATCTGTGCAATCTGGGCTTAATCGTTAATTATTCAACTTAATTTAATAGACAAGCGGATATTTAGCGCTAATCTTTTTTTAATTTTATATTCGTAAAAATATAGAGAACAATAAGACATCCAAGTAATTGGTTTAGGGCGAAAGACTATGGTTCTCAAGATTTCTAAATGGGCAAACCGGGACAAAAAGATCAATGTCCCATAATTTCACAAATCAACGATAATTATTAAGGAATCAATTATTTTGGGGAATATTATGATGGAGGGTCAATTGTCGGCGCCATAAATTTACAGTAATTATACGACGTTTGGTTCTCAACTTAATTTTAAAATTCTTTATGAATTCGCATTCATTATAACCATCAAACTAAAGTTAAATTCAGTTGTCCCCAATGATTCATATTGAGAACTGCCTTTACATGCACTTGGAGACGAGCTCGTCCTTTTCACCACGTCTTGTCGACTAAGTTGACTAAGTTTTTTTCTCTTATCTATTCTTATTAGTAATGGTCACCCTTCTACGAATGTAAAAACAAACATTAAATATGTAACTAAATCATTTATTCTATATTTAACTTAAGTTTTATGTTTGGAGTTCAGTTTTTTTACACTTAATAATAAAAATGTACAGTAAATTTACATAATTTTAATTTGAAGGATGCACTTTTAGTAGAACCAGATTTATGTCAATATCTTTGGTGTTTTGTTGTGTGGACTTAACTTTAGAAGAAACGGTACCGTCTTTTGATGGTAAAACTTTTTGTGACAATTCATTTTCACTATTTGCGGCGGATATTTTTTCCAATGACATAGTTTTTCTGTAAAAAAAATAAAAAAAATATTTTGAAAAACCTTGAGGATTGCTAAAGGACTCTTTATAGGAGATTTGGACGATTGAATTTGTTGGGAGGATTTTTGCCTATTTATAAAATTGTTACTTTTCCGATTTGGTTAAAATTTAGTATATGCGACTTGTCTAGTCGATGGAAGTTGTAAATTAGAAAAATTGGTTAATTAATTAATTTCTTCATCTCAAACCTGTGCCATTCCTCGGCTGCCGAAAAATGGTCTGTAAATAGAATGCACACACCCACCAATTACTAGTTGTTCTGTTGTGATGCACCACATTAGACTGATCCAAACGGAACGATTATCACTACTAGCTACGGGCACAACAAACAAGTATTTCTGAGCGAATTTGGAAAGACCATAGTTGCTGCATCTCTTTTCCAGTTACAACTCTGCTCTTCGCTATCAATATTTTCTAATACAATCCACTTTAGGAGTAACTCAAACCTTAAAATATCTTTCAGACACCAAATTTGGTTTATATCGAACCGTACTATAAAACAATTCTTTGATTCAAAAGGATCACCGTACAGATTCACGTGGTTCCCCTAATTTTAAATATAATTGGCTATTTTCTTGCAATATAGATAGACGTGGCAGTGGCAGTGGCAGTTCGTTAAAGGAATTGAGCTATTTCCGAGAGTTATAATTGTCTGCGAACATTTTGACATCTTTTTGGTGTTATTCCCACAGAAATTCAGAAGACCTTTCGACAAATGAGAATTACTCACTCACTCAGCTACATTTACGAAGTCTTACCTTTCAGTTCTACAGTCGCCGCCGCTGTCCATCCCACCAGAAATTATTGTTTCCTTATATTTGATATTTGCTTTTGATGGCTCCTTAATACTATTTTCAGTTCTATTTGTATCATCTTTTTTCTTACTGTTCGGCCCAATTTTCAATTTCTCTTTGAAATCATTCGAGCATGTGGCATGACCACTTTTTTCTTGTGACGTTCCAATCATGATCTGAGGAGAGATGACAATTTCATCGGCTACTTGGATTTTAACTTTTCGATTATTCTCCATCATACTCATTTTGAGAAATTTATGAATGCGCTCGACCGATTTTGCTGGTCGATCGGTGGTACTGTAAATTGTCTCTTCATGCCGATTACTATCATTGCTCTCCGCTAATGTTATAGAACAATTATCATATGGATCGTCATCATAGTCATCATCGCTAATTGCAATTTTATCTATATTTGATTTCGTATTTAATTCGGTTGCTTGAAGTTGTGGTACAGATGATTCCGTTTTTGGGATTTCACTTAATTTCAGATTCGTTTTGTCGACTGTTTGTTCGACGTTAGATTTTCGTTGTTCATTTGTTGAGGTTGTGGGCGTTGATGTTTTATTAAGTGAAAATAAAGTTTCAATTCTTTTTGGTGTTATTCGTGGCGGTTGCATTGCAAACCGATCATCAATGAAAACATTCAGTTGATTGCTGCTGATATCGGAATTTGACAATTTTTTTGCTGGTGTATCCATAAAATCACTATCCGACATTGTTTCACCAAACAGTTCTTTGACTTGCTGTCGCTTCTTCTCGGTGAACGATGCATCTTTTACTTTTGTAGTTTTTGACTCGGTAACTGTAACAACTTCCGAACATGTCATTGTTTTAGTTCCAAGGGAAACACTGGTGGTGCTATTTTCATCGTCTTCAATTGCTGTTTGTTTAGTTTTCAACAGTTGACTAAATACTTTACCTTCAGACGATAGACTATTGGCCTCTTCGACAAGGTCCACGTCGAGTGGAATGTTTTGTCGATGCGTTCTTCCTTTCAATGTGTCGTTTTTACGGTCGAATGTATCTAAAACAGCATTGTCACTGGAATCCGATAGCAGTCGATCGGTTTTCTCTTGTTTTGTTACAACGTCAATCACTGGACTTGGCTTAGTTTTTGTCGATAGATTTCTCAATGTCACTTGACACAAAGGTGATCTGGGTTTGATTGCAACGGGAGTTAGCGAAATATTTGTCAGCGCCTTTGGCATTACACGTTTACGCTGTGGTTTCTCCGTTTTTCCTTTTTTCTTTCTTTGGTTCTTTGCATCGAGAACCTTTGTTTTACGTTCAGCAAATGACATTATCTGCGTCTTAGGTTTACCAAGGTGCAGGTCTTCCTTTAATCTCAGCATCGTTCGTAATCGAGTTTTTGCAATTTCCACCATAACACTCTCTCGATTCGTCGGTGGATGCTCGGCTAGATTTGATTGCCTGAGTACAGCCGATGTTTCATCCGATGATAGAGATTGATGAGTACGATTACTTGTATTTGTGCTGCCGGAACAGTTTGACGATGGTTCCTTTGGTTTATCCAGATCATTATTAACATCGAAATGTTCATTTAATTCAACAATATTGCCAACGTCACTTTCATGATTAGATTTCTGCACAAAATCAAAATTCTTGTCAATGTCATCGGATTCGTCAGGTTTATAGTATGAACTACCCGATGAGTAATCGGTTGGCCGATTACTAAATGTTCCACTTTTTGGACTGCTCGTTTTGCATTGTGGTGTTGAACTTATGCCGGGTGTTATTGGAAAATTCGGTGTTGGAAATTCAGGACATTTCATATGGGAACTTTGGCTTATGTTAATTTTGTACAACTTAAGAATCGGCGTATCTTGTACTGAAGGAATAGCAAAACGGGGCGTTGGCGGAATGGCAGATATATCATCCTTAAATGGTGTTTCCAGCAATGATGCCATATTTAATCGACATTTAATGGTACTCTGATTGGTTGTCGTTGCATCGGATTTTACATGAGATGTGTTCGTTGGTTTTAAGTCTGAACTTGTGTCTAGCACATCATTCGTTACTTTCTCGTTTTTATTCTTCATATTTATGGTTGATGATTTCTTTGGTGAGAATTTTATGGCAAACGATTTACGTTTAGACCGTCTAAGATGTCTTCGATTAGCATTTTGTAATAGTTGTTCATTAGCATGTGTTGATCTCTTAGTTCTTCTGTTTGACGTAACTTGTTGCTTATTGGAATTTTGCGCTTGTGATTTTGCAGAATTGTCTGAACTCTGTATTGATCGATTTAGTGGTGATTTTTTCTTTCTTCTTCTTCTTGCATTTTTTGATGGTATCTACAAAAAATAAAATAAACTGAGTGATTCATTCTTTCACAAAAGTTTTAAAAAAATAAAAATATTTGTCATACCTGTTTACTTGTCAATCTGAGGTGTTGATCCCAATCGTTTTTGTTTATAGATCTATACTGTTTCCATTCCAACAAATCTCCAACATCACTATCAATGGAATCATTTTTTATCTCAATACTTTGACCATTTGTCTGTGAGTCTATTGCCAGTTCCCCATCCTTAAAATCTATGCTTTTATTTGCAGACAACATTCGAACACAACTACGTCGCTCAATTTTTCGCACCTTTGGCGTTTCCGGTGCCATATCAGCTGATACTACAGTTGCCTCATCAATATCTCTGGCAAAATCAATGGCATCTGATGACTCTTGTTGAGAGTCTATTCTCGTTAATGATACCCTGGTATTTAAATCATCATTCAATTCACCATTCGTTGATGTGCATCTTCTGGATAAATCGACTCTGGCTGGACCAGAGGAGGGTATTGTTAAATTGCAATTAACTTGTGGTGTTACATTGGCGGCCAAAGCTACTTTGTCAATATGAGCATTTTCTGGCAGTTGATTTGCAGGCGTATTAAAATTAAGCACCCGAACATGTGATGTTTTTCGGCGTGGTGTTGACAGACTTTTGGCTTTCAAATGATTTATTCGAGAGGCGGGTTTCGGAGTTTTTCCCTCGTTCAATACTTTTGGTTCGGCCAGTTTTGACTCTTCCAAATCTGGTGGTTTAGTATTCTGTACATCGTTCGCACCATCAGTAGGAGGAAAAATAACTTCAGTAACATTAGAGGTTGTTGTTGCTTCATCAGCATTAATCACAGTTCCCGAAGCAATAGACGATTGCTCTTTCATTTCACCTTCGAATACAATAGGAATCGAACCAGAATCCGTGGCCATAACGAGGGATGGTAGATTAATAAATATAGTGTCTGGTTCAGCGATCATGTTCGAAGTAATGAATGACGTTGAATTGGAGTTTAAAATATATAGTTGTGAAACAGGCACATTGATGGTACCTTCATTGTTTGAATCTGAAATATAACTCATAACATCGGACAATGGTCCCGTATACGGTTCATCCGAAATAACTTTAACATTCAAATTTTTTTGTTTCATTGGTTTATGACGTACGATCTCACTTCGAACATTCTCTTCTAGATAGATTGGACGTTTTGTAGATTTTCGTAATCGTTCTTTTAGCGGAACATTGCTCGGGGTACTTTCATCACTTCTACCACTCTTAAGCTCAGTCGATGAGCATGTGGAAACGTTTTTCTTGCTAAATGCCCACATTGGGTCGTTTGTACTTTGTACACAATTATTTAGAACTTCTTCAAAGATTGGATTTCTTTCGGTGTTCTCTATAATATCTTCAATTGCAGCATTCAATTGGTCTTGTAGACTTTTATCGACATTGATCTTTGGAGTATTTTCGTTCACTACATTTTCATCACCACTGGTGACATCCAGAATTTTATTAATATTATCGACCAGAACATTTTGAAAATCGGTATTTTCTAATATTGTCTCCGAGAATATATTCATTTTATCTTTTTCTTCCGAACTGAAGTCCGAGCTATCGCCACCATAATTCTTTTTTATTGACGATAAATTTGAGAAACATTTAGCTGGAGGTACAATAGGCGATGAACAATTTGTCAATATCAATGGATTTGACAATCTATGCCGTTTTGGCGGTGGAACAAATGCCGAACTATCATTTCTTTGTTCAATAGAAACATCAGACACATCGGATACGGAACGTCGTCTAATAATAATTTTTAGTTGACTAAAAACATTCACAATGTAATTTTCATTATTTTACCTTTTTATGGTTGATTTATCACCTTTGGGAACCATCAAATCGACAAATTTATCAATCTTTTTACTTAATGTTGCGCATCTTATGACTTGTTCACATAATACTGGTGGAAGTTTCGCAATGCATTGTGCCACTAATATAATTTTTCCATTTAATTTTATTCCAAATTAAACAATTTCCAATTAAAACTTACATGTTGACTTAATTTCACTGTGCTCCCGTAATAAATTAATCAAATTGGTATCATTTAATCGTTGCGCTCGGTAGCCTTTCTTAAACCAGGAATATTCCTCTTTTAAATATGGACTCGTCTTACAGAAGATATGGTACGCATCGTCCAATTGTTGTTCTTGTAAATAATCTGAAAAAATAATGACGATTTTTTGGTTTCACCATTATGTGGCAGGCATAATTGTAATGGAATGGAAATGATATAGTTCTAATCAAACTATACATACCAAGAACTAATTTTGCAATTTCCGATCCTAAAAGTACTGCCATTTTTAGATGATTTTTATAGGAACGGCATGATGCTATGACCCCGTTTGGCACAAAACTTTTCAGACATTTTTTTTGATAGTTTTAAATTTCTTTTAACTTAGAATAATATATAGACATTATATTATATTAGACATTAATAATAATATGAACATTACACAAAGTGCATAAAGTAAAAAATACGACACAGAAATGTTTTTGTTGTAGTTTTTGTTTAAATTTAGTCCGTCATTTGACCAATTTTTTTACCGCGATTAAAATGATTTTTCGATATTGAAAAAATATATATAAGGAAAATGAATTTATAATGAACTATTGGGAGTGTGTTCAGTACTAACATAAAATATTAATAATAGAACTTATATTATAGAATGCCTTTGCATTATTAATATTTTTTTTGTCTATTAATCAAGTCAATAATAAATAAATGCTATGAAAACAATTATATAATGTAAAATTGTAAAATAATTATTTCAAATATGTAATCATTCGTCGGCATAAATTTCACTGCAAAATCGATATAAAAATTTTATATATGAGGTGAACGATCCCTAATTTTTTGTTTCGAAATAAAATAATGGCTGCTCTGCTAAAAAAAAAAACAAAATCGCTGTGTATTTGACAAAGTATTTATTTTATATATAAAAAATATTTAAATCTAATAAAAAATCAAATATAATGAGCATATCAACAAATATATCTATAATAAATTAATATATAAATTTAGTTATTTGGTTCCAGTTTGTGAAACATGAATGATACCGCAATGGATATAGGTAATTTTTGTTGTTGCATTTTTATGCTTAGATTTTTAGAAACGCACATTGCACTGCACATTTACAAAACTTAAAATTACTCATGTAAGTCGAAACCTTTGCTATTCATTTAGCCTTGAAATTATCCCAATTAAAAATGTTTGCATTCTTAAAATAATTCCTATATAAAATTTAAATGAAGTTTTTGAGCTTCGGCAATTCAAACATTTCTTTTATTATACAGTTACTCAAAATAGTGTCGGTACTTGGAACGTATTTATATAATATGTAGCATTTTTATGACAAATAGGTAACTACACACAAAAATAAATTCAAAAAAATTAAATATGCATAGGTACTTGGGGAAGAATGAAGTTAAAGTTTGAAACGTTATAAAGTTCCCGGACTAGCATTGATGTGTGTTTTGGGTTTCTGTTCTGCTGCAAAATACGGTCATTCCCGAGACCCTTTGTTGTATATTGTCATATTTAAATAGACTTTTTTGTCCATTATAGAGTCTATAAATCCAGAAAGGTCCCATACAACCCCATAACACATTTCTGCCTTAGTGTGAAACAACGTTTTTCATCCATACGTCTCCTGTAAAAATAGTTTTGTGGCCGGGATATTTGTTAGTTGATTAATTATTAGGTAATCACCGACGTATTCTAAATATTAATAATTTCAGATGAATCTTCAACTGGACGCGGCAATTCAATGGAGCAAATTTATAGAGGATTAAGTCCGTGGGAATTTAAAGTAAGTATTTTTTGAAATATAGTAACGTTTAATTTTACTAATTGATTTTAATTTCTAAAGCACTTTCCAGAAGTGAGTCATTCTGAGAATCATGCTGTACTTTTTCATTTACCACTTAAGATGTCGTCATTACCACCAAAGCCACATAAGGCACCCAATAAATGGGATAGTGATCATGTTCGATTACCCTGTTCATCCAGAAATCAATATCCTGTTTTGAAGGTAAGATTTTTGACCGTAAATTTGAATAACATATCTTTTTTGTCAACTGTCATTATTATTTAATTACAAAACATCTTTTGAGTTCACAATAAAAAAAAATACCGAAATTAAACTATGCTGAACTTAAGTGTTTAGGGACAAGAAAAAAGGGAGAGGAAGGGAATAAGGAAGAGAAAAAAAATGAGTACACGAGAATAAGATACATGGGAGATAAGTAAGAGGAATGTTTATAAGATACAATTTGCAGTTCGCATTTGGACAAATTTGTTAGCCAAATTTGTAGATTTCAACAAATAATCAAGAGAGAGGAAGTTGATTTGGCTAAAAATTTATGTTTTCTTTTAGGAAGATGGTACAGACGAACTAAAAGAACGATGGGGCCTAATTAAACAAGCATTTTCTAAACCAATACTTTCTAGCAAAGAACTGGAAGATGCAATTTTCTCCTATAACACAATATACAGTAAAACATGGAAATTCAAAGCTTTGTATAAATTGTTTGATGAGGTATTTGTGAAGAAAAAAAAAATATTCAAAAAATGTATGCATCAAAAAGATTCAATTTTTAGGAATTAGACGAACACGATTCAACATTATTTTTCAAAGAAACCCTACCGGGAATAATTGATCTAGCACTCCGTTTACCGGACCTTGTTCAATGTGCTGTTCCACTTTTAAAGCAAGGTCATGTCAAATCTGTTTCATTTAGCCAAGAACAAATTTCATCGCTTCTGGCCAATGCATTTCTTTGTACATTTCCACGACGAAATACACAGAAAAAACATTCAGAATATAGATCATTTCCGGATATTAATTTCAATAGGCTTTTTCAATCGTCCGAGCCACAGGTCACCGAGAAAATTAAATGTATTTGCAATTACTTTCGAAGAGTTTGTAAAAATGGTACATTCAGTTTTTTTTTTGTCGATTTCGTTGGATTAATATAATTTAGTTTAATTGCAGTACCTTTGGGTGTAGTGACGATTGTACGGCGCCATTTAAAAAATCGTGATATTCCTAATTGGAACACCTATACCAAAAGTTTAAAATATACACAACTCCATGTTACATCCGAAGGAACGATTGAAGACCAAGGAACTGGATTGCTACAAGTTGATTTTGCAAATAAATTTCTTGGCGGCGGTGTATTAGGTCGTGGATGTGTTCAGGAAGAAATTCGTTTTGTTATATGTCCGGAATTATTTATAACAAAATTAATAACCGAATCTCTTCAAAATGACGAGGCATTATTTATGATTGGCTGTGAACGTTATAATGATTATGCCGGTTATGCATCGACATTTCGATGGGAGTGTGATTTTCAAGATGACACACCAATGGATGAATCAAGGCGACGTCAATGCTGTATTGTGGCAATTGATGCATTGAATTTCTATAAGCCATCAGATCAGTATAGAGAACAATTGATGGAGAGAGAGTTGGATAAAGTAATTTATTGAGATAAATTTATTTTATAATTTAATTACACTGTTTGGGTTTTATGGTAGGCATATGTTGGATACTACCATGCTTTACAAACGCTTGCACCAGGTATTGCAACCGGGAATTGGGGATGTGGTGCATTTGGTGGTGACAAACGATTAAAAGCTTTACTTCAGCTAATCGTTTGTTGTGCTGCGTCACGCCCACTAGTCTATTTCACATTCGGCGACGAAGAATTGAGAAATGATTTCAGTGGGATGAAAACTTATTTGTCCGTTAATGATGTTAAAATTTGTAGGTTTTTTTTGCAATTTTACAAAAAAGTATGGTCAATAGTTTTTGGTTTTTCTTTTGTAGCGGATTTATGGGAATACTTGAAAAATTTCGGCAAACAAAAATTGCCGTCGCAGCAATTGTTTCCATTTATTCATCAGTCGCATATGGATAAGCAAAATAAGTAAGAATTAATTTATGTCTGAAAAAAAAACCTTTTAACTTCCCTCATCATATCTCTACTTTAATTCTAATTATTTTCAAATAAATATTACAGATCGATAAATCAAATCACTTCAACACCTAAAACAACTCTAGCAATAGCAGCAATACCAAAACCAACATCTTATTCGATGTTTTCTTGGCCATCGCAAAATATTTCACAATCAAGCGCAACACCATCATCAAACAGTTTTATCAAATCGAGTTCATTTTATAACAAAAAAGATTCAACCAAAGATGACGCAGATGCATTGCGTGAAGTGCAACGGAACATTTTCAAAAATATTGAAATGCTAAAAACAATGTCCGAAATTCAAGCAAATACATCAAGTTCTAAATCATCGTTGCTAAATTGCTTGGATGACACGTATTATGAATCACCAGTTGGACATAATTCCAAACCGAATGAATCGAGTCAGAAAAAAATCAATAAACCAAGATATCCGGTGTTAGAATTCTCGAACAGACCCGATCAATTAGCGGAAAACAAAAAATTAAATCATGGAGTTGTTCTCTCACAAGAGGACCTAACCAGTATTGTTGAAGAAGTAAATATCGATGAAAAGGAAGTTGACGAACCGTCCGTAAATTGTTTTGTTCAAAATAAAATTGAAATCGAAAATGAATTAGATACGAATGAAGCGTTAGAAGATATCATTCCGGCATCACCAACATCAATATCAGTAGCGCAAATGAGATCCAACAAAAAACTGTTACAGAGAAAATTATCCGATTTTTATCCATGAAATTTATATATTTTATAATGATGTACTACAGAAGGTTGTTATACATACAAGAATGTGATTAGAAAAGTGTTTATTTTGACATATCAGTTTTGTGATATGACAGTTTAATGTGCAAAAAGTGAACCAATAATTGATTATTTTACCAACAATTGTGACTCGATGGTAAAACACTCGCTTTAGATGCTAGCAGATGTCCGGGTTCGATTCCCGGAGTGATTTGGAGGTCCACTTATAAAACTTGTCGGTCCCGTTAATAAGGAAACTAAAATACACATAAAATCGTAAATAAAAAAAAAAAAACTAATAAAAAACTTTTAACCCTAAGAAAAATTCTTAATAATTAAATAAATTGAAAATTTAAAGTTAAGATAATTTGGGCTACAAGCCTCGGGGTCATTAAACACAAATTGAAAAAAAAAAAAAATATGTATTTTGAAGAAAATAAGTAAAATTTCAAAAAATGATTTGTCACAATGGATGAACTTTCATCAGGAACATCAAAACTTAGATATTATTTTATTTTAATTATTTTTAATTTATTTTACCATTTGGTAATTTTTATGAATTCATTTTAAGCTTTTTTTTTTGTAATATTTATTTAAACAATTTTTATGAAAAATTATAAATTTAAAATTCGACTAAAAACGATATTACTCTTATGTCGTTTTCATTTAATCTACTCGGTGTAGCCACTAACTACACCATGACGACATTTCACAGTTCTGTAATGGTGTCGTGGCTATACCGAGTAAATGAAATGAAAACGACATTAGTTCGTATTATGCTGTTTCTAATATTTTCCTTTCTTTTCTTTTTGTATAATTGTAATATGAGAGGGTAATAGGATAGCGATCGTGTAGTTGCAGCGGAAGTTCTCTGATTTATGGATTGATCTTTGCCATAGTGGGACCACGAAGCTTGATAGGGTTAAATATCGGAATCTACAATAATAGTAATTTTTACTTGATTACAAATACTAAAAATACTCAAGTGACATTTACTAAAAAAGAGAAAACAAAAATATTAGTTTAACGGTTCAACAATTTTTCTACCTAAATGAGCTAATGTACTAAATGAGCAGGTGCACACAATATTTGTTTTTCCTTCGTAATTATCATACATATACACACCACAAGACTACTTTCTCTCTCTAACATCTAACAGATAATTCATTGCTACCAACTAAATAATTAAAAAAAATAGCGGTAAAAAGCTTCAATATTCAGTGAGAGTGCGTCGTAGGAGGACGTTTTTTATTCGAATAATTTAGTTTTAAATAAAATTATTTAAAATTTCGTAGGTTTTTAGTAATTAATGTAAACAAAGTAATTAAAGTAATATTAAAACAGCTACGGGACAATGAAAAGTGCTAAGTATGTAAAATCAAAACTAAATCAAAAAAGAATTATTTAGCTGAAACTTTGTATGTGCGTTTAAAAAAATTTAAATTTTTTTGTAAGTGAAAATTGGTGACAAAGATAAAATAAATTTGGTTCTATATTATTTATATGTACATCAATGTCTTGGGAATGCTAGGTAAGTGAAAACATTGATAATAACAATTTTAGAACAAAAAACTTTTGTTGTTCACACTTTCCAAATTGTGCCTTTTGCTTAGATTTTCAATAAAAAATTATTAAAAAAATGACATCTACGACGCCATTGTTTGAACAACTTTTTTCCTTTGGGTAGTTTTTTTTTGCGACCATTGATCGGGTTCGTAATAAACACGAAGTGATTTGCGAATATATTTTATAAATAAAGGGTTTCGGTTTAGCCGCGAGATCTCGCAATTAATATATTTATTAGTACTAGCGAGACGACATTTGTAATTTTTTAACGAACAATTAATGTAAATGGAAAGTAACTATTCAAGTTTATATATGACAATTTCAAATGCATGTATTAGAAATCATGTTTATATTAATGATTTCTTACCTTATTATTAATATTCAGTACTACATTAGGAAGTGGCATAAATTTAGCTTTTCTATAGATCTAGGGCACACTCACACGACGACAAATTTAACTTTCAAACTGGTACGAGGGGTGTTTGCACAACCCAGAGGTTCTATTTTTCTAATCATTTTGAAAATGATAGAGCTATCTTAAATTCCTATCTTAAATGTAATTCCACGTCTTTGAAAAAAAATTATCAAAATCGGTTCAGAAGTATTGGAGTAATAGTAGGTCAAAGTCTAACACGACGTTAAACTACACTATAAGAATTATTGACGCCATCATTATAAGACTATTAAAAAAAAAACAAAGGGTCGAAAATAACCCAATGATAAATTCCTTTATATTTTTATTGAAATATAGTAGTAGATACATGCAATAGGAATAGGTTAATGGAAGAAAATTTAAAATGGTAGTTGACCATTTTTTCGGCAGTTTTTAAATAGTGACACAATTTTGAATTTTCTTAATACTAATAAGGTATGGTTTTGAAACTTTGTATTTTTATATTATTGGAAATTTCAAGCATTCTATGTCAAATGAATTTTTTTGAAACAGTTAACCCTTTAAGACCCATACATTTTGAATAACTATGAATGGGTTATTTTAACGTCCCGGTTCGAAGATTTGTTTAACACATACAAAGGCAATAGTCTACACTGGAAAAAATATTATTAATAATTAAACTATGTAATTTAAAAGATACGTAAAAAATTTATTGTAGGAGAGAAAGAATCGAGGTAAAGAAAATAATTGTTACATATATAAACGCCATGTATATATTTATTTCTTAAATATTTATAACACATTTATTACAACAAGAACTTTTCAATATAAGTAGCTAAAAAGTACAATTTTAAAATGTCATAGGTAGTACTAATTAATTAATTGTTTATAATTAATAGGTAGGTATGCTGTTTGTTTGTATAAATATTAAATTCTCTGTAAATAAATAATTTAAATTATTGTTATCACTATTTTGTTGGCTGGTTTTGTTATAATCTATTGAAAAATTAAATTGGTTCTATCTAATATTAGTGTTTGGCTATTGTCTTGTAAATTAAAAATGTCACAGTAACATTTAGACAAAATATTATTATTTAATTGTTATTTACTTTAAAATTCACGAATCACATATTTTCTCTTGTCAAATAGTCTAATGTTAATAATACTGAAATATGAATCATAGTTTTATTCAATCTGCATTGTCGTTCATAATGGAAAAACTCAGCATTAAGATTATTAGTACCCCGAATGCACTGCACATTTCAATAACTATATATCTGGGTATAACTTTGACAGCCAATCCAAAAAACGGTTCGATAGTTTTCGATTAAGATATTTCATCATGTTTTCTCCCAACACTGTTTCCCGATACACAGTTAGATACGTTATATGACCTTGGTGATTCTCTTTGCTTTCCATTTAAAGTAACTTGAATTAGGAAAAAATATTAATACATTGCCACAACGATAGGTGATCGAAGCTTTTGGATTTTCACATCAGTTTATCTTGAAACTTGGCACAGTCTATCATAGTGGTTAAGGGAAATTACATATTAGAAATTAATTAATCAAGATTCTGTGGGAAGAAGTTAGATGGTAATAGATAATGATCACTGTGACAATTTAATTAAAAATTAATTTAGTTTATCAGTTTTTTTTCTTTCTTTAACACAAATCATTGTACCAACAAGAAATCTCTTTTTTGCAAATCGATGATTCTAAATAATTCTAATAAATTTTAATTGACAACATGCCGTTCATAAAGAACAACAATTTGCAACTAGTAATTAAAAGAGATTTTTGCTTTTAATCTATTTTTCAATGAGAATTTTTAATTTTAACATTCTTTTTTTTTTTAATTATAATTTATCATTAATAAATTTATGTAATTTGTATATATCAGAAAAAATAAATTTGTGTAAAAAATAGTTTTGTTATTATTTGCTATTTCATTTGTTTTGTATATTGTAAAATTTGTTAATTAATTGCTAATTTGACTTATTTATTATTGTATAAAATATGTCGTTGGAAAATTTTGTTTTGCATTTTTATATTAGGAAAATAATTAGAAAACATTAAAAATATTTAGTTATTTTTTGGTACGGTTTTTATTGGCAGGCATCCATTGAGTTTATGTTTATATTAAAAAAAAAATATTTGTGGATAGTTTTATTAATAAATGTAGGCTTGTGATATAACTTTTAAACTGATTTGTTGTTGACGTTTCTTTTTTTTTTTTATATTCTTACTTTTTTTAAATTAATTTTTAGCAAATAGTTAACAATTTTTTTAATTATACAAGGAATGACGATTTTTTTTTAAATAGATTTTAAATGTTACACGTTTCAGAAATATTAAATTGATTTGCAAAAATATAATATTTGAAAAAATAACGTCAACTATTAAATTTAAAAAATATGATCAATCGAGAAGCACAACAATTATTTTTTATTTAAAAAATACTTGTAATTTTTATGGAATTTTAATGTGAAATACTTTTTTCTTAATTTTGATTTAATTTTTTTTTCTACTAAAAAATTTGAGACACCGAAAGCGATTTTTCTTTTGCCTAGAAATAGAGAATATTTGGTTAGTAAAATCACGAAATAGATTTTAATTTAAATTATGTTATTTCAATATGACATACAAAATTCCGATTTTTCTTTTTATATGCATTACACAAATGTAAAATGTTTTAAAACAAATATACTATCACAAAGTTTCGTTTTTTATAGTAGCACCTCATTCATTAAAAGATTTTTTAATTATTATAAGACATTAAAAATCTTCTCGACCATTTTATTTCAAATGTATAGTTGGGATTGCTCTTTAAGGTGCATGGAGCATAGTATCTTGGTCGACAACACAGATTCGTTTTAATTTTAATGCAACTCTTCCTATATGAATGATACAATTTATATATATTTTTGTCAAAACTTTGTCATATAAAACGTAATTATTACATTTAAATATTAAATTAAATGCGCAAAAGATCGTCTAGATCTAGAAAAATGTCCAAAATTAGCAATTAAACGTCAATATTAAAAAAAAATCATTTTCAGAAATATCTCTTTTTTTATATAAATGGATGATATTTTAAATTATCTAAATGAAGTTGAATTTGTTACAGTACACTTAATTGTGGTGTTATAGAGCCTTTTACAGGAGTTGTCACATTTTTAGTTATGTTGCTACTGTTACTATATGTACAAGTACATTTATTAGCATTAGATTGTAAACACATTATTATTCTATAAATGTGAAAGTTGGTATAATAATAAGGTGAAACGGCGAAGACATGTGTGAGTAAAATGGTTGTTAACTAATAAAATAAATTTTAATGATTTGATGCTTATCGAACATAGAACATGAGTAATTGAGTAATAAGTAAATATATATGGCAAAGTTTTGTTGCAAAAAAATTAACATAAATTTCGTAATTAAAAATAATCTTATAAAATGTACGAAAATGATTTTTTTATATCACAATCTATCTTCGATTCCTTTTTTTTCATATTATTTATTGATGAGTGTCAGCTCACCTTATATTAAATTTATATGTATTTACAATATTGATAAAATTATACGTAGGTTCAAAAAATGTATTTTCATTTTGTTGTCGAAATTTCTTAATTAGAAAAAGTAGCGTATATTCTACGTCTAATAATTTAATTTTAAATATTGTGCCTAATATTTTTTTGTTGTTTTTCTTAAAAATAAATTTTTAATCTGAGAATGACAAAAAATGTATATATACAGGAAGAAAATGACACCAAATGTATTTAATTTACAACATCAAATCGATTAAAGATAAAGAGGTTTTAATTACATAATTTTAATTTGCTATGTTTTTTTTTTAAAGTTAATAATTTAGTAAACATTGAATTATGAATGCTTTCAATTTGATTAATTGTAAAATTTCGTTTATGAAACCTTGAATTTGTCGAATATTTATTAAGTATAGGTATTAAAAATAAAATAATTTAAAATAAATATGTAAATAGTAAATTTGGTATAAAAAAATTATATAATTTAATCTTTTCCACTATTCGTCCATATTTTATCGGTGCCTTATACTTTTCCAGTAAATAATTTTTGAGAAAGCTTTTAAAATATGATGAAGTTTCGCTTCGGTTTTTGATTCTGATTTGTAACGAAATTATTTTTCCGTTTTGTTATAATAAATATTATTTAGAGTTAGTTCAATCATTACAAAGGATTTGTTTTTACTAATCAATTGTTAAAGACTGATATTAGGTAGGGGAAAACGTTAAGAAAATTAATTTTAAGATAAAACTAAGAACAATTTTTTGCCACCAGTTAGATTCTTCGAATATTTATCAGAAGAAAAAAAAATTGTGGGTGACTACATCAAGATATTTCTATTTCTATATTTTAAGAGTTATCAGAAAATCTGTATAATCGAAAATTATTTATACAGGGTACTGTAGAATATCAGTTTTTTTATTATATGTAATTGACTTAAGACCTATTTTTTACTGTATACATATGTACGAATAAGTAAAAAAATCTATATTTGTGATCAACTAATAATTTGTGGACCTTGCTGTGCTGGTAGGGATGCGAAAAAAAATTTACCAAAAAAAAAAAAATCAATGTTAGTAAAGAGTATCAACATATTTTCGGTTTTCAAGGAATTTCTTTGAATCCTCCAAAGGTTGTCTGGAATTCTGGAATTAGAGATGCAACTTTTCAATGCGTAACTCAATTTTTCACTATTTTTAACCGTTTCGATATATAAACCTAGGCATGATTTCTTTCTTATCTTTTTCATTCTGAAGAAAATAATAATTAAAAAAAAATTAAGAAAATAAACGGGAAAAAATTCAAACTTTACTTTATTAACTCATAAAAACAAAATTAAATATATAAAACTATACAAACTCTGATAATAATACAACGTAAATCTAATAAAAAATAAACAAAACGAAACACTTTAGAAAATATACATTTTTAGTGACTAATATAGTACCTACGATGAAAACATTCAATGCAATGAGTTTTTTTTTTTTTATGTTTATCTAATATAGAAATTAATTTAACTACTAAGTCTATGCCCCTCCACATTATTTTTTTTTTTTTATTTTTATAATTAACAATTTGTTTTTGTTTCTGTACATTTCACTCTTAATTTCCAACCCTATAATGTTCATTTGTTTTAATATAATTTTACTCTCAATTCTGTATTTTTGTTGTTGTTATTTTTTAATTTTTAGTTTTGCTTACATTTTTTATTATATATTTTATAGGAACATTGAGAACATCGAAAAATTAGTTATTTAAAATTTTTCTATTTATTTATAGTTTTTTTTTTGTTGTTTATTTATATATCACTTTTTTTTTAAACACACTTAGAAAAATTGGACACGTATTTTTTACAGATATATCGTCTAAAAATGTTGAAAATATATTTCTATAAATTTTAAAAATTATTTTTAAAGAATATTTTATTTTGACAATTTTTTTTTATTATTTTTTTTTTTTTTGTTTTTTTTTAAATATATTTCAATATTATTTGTAAGATAAAAATATACATCAAAACACTACTGGTTGTGCAAAAATTTGGTTTTGCTCAATGTAATATTGCTTTATTATTGAAGTTTTTTTTTTAATCTATGTATTTTTAAATATTATAAAGATTTGTACAATTTGTTTCGTTAAAAATGGAATTGCTTGAAACATTTTAGTTTTAAAAAGAAAAAAAAAAATATTGTATTTGAAACCAAAGTGATGAAATAATTTTTGCACAAGATGATTTCTGGTTTATTATGAAATTATGATAATAACAATTGAAAGGTTTTTATTTATTTCGTAAAATTTGTTAATTTTTTGATAAAGAATAAAACAAAATAGAAATATAGTGACCAATATTCAAATAGTTGTAGAGGGAGTTTTAAAAATCATAAATCTAAAGAAACCATCCTGAAGTTGAAGAAAAAATTGAATTAGTTATGTTTCAAGTAATTTTTTTTTGTTTTTGTTAAAAATGTTTAAATGATTTTTATTTTTATTTTATTTTTTAAGTAAACTGAAAACACCGACGATTTTACTGAATAACGTTTTCTGTTGAGGCAAATTAGTTTGATTTTGTTTTTTTTCGCACTTTTTACAATTAAAAAAACCCAGTTTCCAATAATTTTTTAATAGGCTGGTATCACTGCATAATCTGCACTTAAAATAAAGTTAAAGTGCCATAGAATTTTGTTTACATTTATGACCGGTTAAACAATATGCGTCAGAAAATATAACTTCGGCAAACTACAAGCAAAAATAAAACGAATTACAATATGATTAAAGAAACGTAAAATCGTTAATCGTTAAACGAATGCGTTCGTACGACAGCTGCAGGTTTGTTTTAATTAATTATTAGCCAATAAATTTATACAAATATTGCAAAGTAATGAATAAAAAAAAAAACAAAATTACGGTATTGAAAAATCTCAATATCGGGATTTCGGGATCGCAGGATTATAAAATAAACAAATGAAACCAATAAAATTAATAAAATAAATAAAATACGCATTTCAAATAAATTAAAAAGGGTTTGTGGAAAAAAAAAATAAAAATCATTTAAAGAATTTTTCGCAATCTGGTAACTAAAATACCTTTGAAATACATAGTTTTTTTTATCTTAGTCTTTCTTTTTAACTTATATACTACACATCGATATATTTAAAATATTGTAATATTTATAAATGACATCAATATAGTAATTTTTTCGATTGTTTTTTTTTTTAAATTTTTTTACTTTTTTTTTTTTTTATTTGACATTCATTAATTCTGTGTACTTGTTTATTTTAATTATGTTATGAGGTACATATATTTTGGCACAGTGAGACTTTTTTTTAAATTTTTTTTTTAAAATAGGTACAATTAATATCTACAAAACTAATACGTAAATTTTTATACAATTTATTATTTCGATGTTTTTTTTTTTTTTTTATTTAAAATGTATTTAATTGTATGTATGTTAAGTATGTATATAAAGGTAAAATTTAAAATAACACAAGCATTTATGTATTTTAAAAGAGCTTTAAAGTTTACTCGAAAATACTAGTGGGTGTATGTGCGTTCTGTTTAGTTTAGTTCTGGAGTGGCAATAAAATTTGTTAATTTTGGAAATTCAAAAAAAAAAGAAAAAGAAAAAAAAAATTTTATGAGCCCACTTTTTAAATTTTGTCATTTTTCGTTAATTTTTCTCGTTGAATAATTGTTTCATTTTTTTCTTTCTGAGTAGGTATGAGTGTTGAAATGTTGCTAAGCTAATTGGCTATTACACTTAATTAATTTTCGGTAATCACAGACATTAATTGCTGAAAACTATGTTTGAAACCAAACTATACTATTGTAATTGTTGTAAAAAAATAATTTCCTTTTTTATTTTATTTGTAGGTTATGGTTTTTTTTGTTTTTTTTTGTTTTTTTTTAGTAAATATTATATTGCGGTTTCAACGGAACTAGATTTTTGTTTCTATAGGTTTTTTGTTTAACATCAACACTAGAAAGTGATTGATTTTATTAGTAAATTATTGCTTCATTAATCTATTTTATATTTTATTTGCCTATTTATTTCATCATTATCTA
Organism: Platyura marginata; assembly: GCA_026745375.1. NCBI lineage: Eukaryota > Metazoa > Arthropoda > Insecta > Diptera > Keroplatidae > Platyura > Platyura marginata. Next base: position 70,350 of record JANSTT010024590.1, on the reverse strand, counting down.
TTGTGGAGGATCCGTCGCCTCCGACCCTCATCTCAGCGAGGCGAATTATGCACATGCGTTGTAAGATGCTTTGATAGGTAATCGGCCCGTGCAAAACATTTGCCACATGCTTCACAGTGGTATGGTCGTTCGCCGGTATGAATTCTCAAATGTCTGGTTAAATCAGATTTGCCACCAAATGCCCGACCGCAAAAGAGGCACACAAATGGCCGTTCACCGGTATGTTTACGAACGTGTAATTTGAGATTTTCTTTTGATCGAACACATTTTCCACAAAATGGGCAAGCAAATCTATTAATTAATGGATATAAAACATTTATTATTACACAATAAATGAACAAAAATTACCTGCGATCGCGTTGCTTTTCAGCTGCATCGACTCTCAAAAAATTTAGAATTGATGCTTCCTGTGGATTTAAGCCCAGCGCTTGTTCGCTAGGAATTCGTTCGGCATTTATCAAATTATTTATAGATGTTGAGGGCATTGAAGTTTCGTTTTCATGGTTTTGCATAAAACGAGGTTGCTGAAAAAAAAAATTGGTTTCTAGTTCTACAATATACAAATGTACGAGTATCGTATATTGGCATTGATCTACTAATAGATTTGAGAATTAATATGGTCCAATTATCGTAGAACTATTTTAAAAAAAATAATAAAATTAAATTTAAAAAGTATTTACCGAATATCTGTATAAATATTTTTGACCATTATTCGGCGGTATTTTTAATATTTGTTTCGGGCATAATTTGAAGGCACAATTGGTACTATTTTGTAAAAATATTTCTTACCCTCAAAATGAAATTTTTCTTTTCGTTCATCGCTTGACTAGATGACGCAGTTTCTGAACTACTTATTTTTGGCTGACCATCTTCATACTGTTGATCCACAGACATTGCTGTTGGTGAATCAACTGTATCATCCTGATATTCTTCCTCTTCTTCGGTTTTTATAGCAAACTGAAGTTCTGCAATTTCTTCCGCTGCCACTAGTGTTTCATTTGAACTTGACACTAACTCGGTGTTAGCTTCTGTTCCGCGTTTATCATTTTTACCATGAAGTCTTTCCAATGCATGATTGAGACGATGTTTTTTGAACGACTTCAAATACCGAAATTGCATTCCACATACATCGCACGTAAATAGTTTATCGGCTGGTAATCGTGCCCGATGATTTTGTTCGCGATGTTTTACGTAGGCTGATCGATAGCGATATGATTGACCACACTGATCACATATGAATGGTTTTTCCTCCATTGAATTTAAATTTGCATGTTGCAAAGCTGCATGTTGTTCTAGAAGCCAGACAGAAGGAAATGTTGCATTGCATACGATGCATTTGGTTTCCTCTTCTATTGTTTCTTGCATAAGGAGTGACTCATGAATTGGTTTTAATAGCGGTGGTGACGAAGACGTTGATGATGTTGGACTTTTCTCCTTGCACGTTGTTTCAGTGCTGCTTATGGGATTAAATCTAATTCCTTCTTTAAAGTAAGCTGTTGATCGTTTTTGTAGAATATCCGGAGAACTTTTTGATGATCGGTATTCGTCATCTTCATCTTCATCTGGTTTGTGGACGGTTGCGTCAGTATTGGCTAATTCTTGAGTGGGCTGAGTATAGGAATTCCTTTTTGTACCAGAATCTTCTATTGCTTCTCTTGATGTAGTTGTGAGATCTTCTACAACTACTAAAGGATTTCGGTATTGATTTTTTAATAAAGCGCTGCGTTTTAAAAATAATTCTTGCTCTTTTGTCATAAACTCAAGTGGATTAAATCTCATGTGATCTTTTGGCAACATTCCATGATATCTAAATAGATAATAGTAATTTGTTAGTGAAATTTCTTTACAAGGTAATTTAAGTAATTTAAATATAGTAAGTACCTTAAAGCTTCTTCTGCTAATAAAGTTTGATGATGAAGAATTGCTAAAATTCTGGACGGATCGGTGTCAAAAAGACCTAATCCAAGAGGATTGAATGGGAAGGCAAAAGGTGTAGGACATCGCATTATTTGACTTGACATAATTCCACCAAAGTTGGGCATAAAATGATTTTCGATCTGAAATTTGATAAGAATTTGTTGATGAGTACATTGACTATAGAAATTGAATTGCAAGCTTAAGTCCTTCTCCGGTACCAATATTTGACAATTTTTATAAATTTTTCCCTTTTTGGTGATTATTCTGAAAAACCTAACAAATATGTTTTTAATAATCGGACAATGAATTTTTCATTCGAACTTTAAACTGATTTCGTAAGTAAAAAACTTTCTTCTTCTAGTCTGGCTAGTCTTTAAAATTTTAGTTTATAAATAAGCCAAATTCTACATATAGAAAGCCAATTCTACTTAAATTTAAAAGTTAACCAAAATATACATAAATAGTAGGTATATTTGAGCTTTCCAAATATTTGTTGCGTAACGATAAATTTAATTGTCCATATGTAGAGTGAGCATCATGAATAAATGTCTGAAGCTTATTCAATGCTATATATAATTAAAAAATATTTTGGTCTACCTGTACGTACAGTTATCAAAAAGCCTCATTCTTTGATCGAAATTGACCAAAATCGCTGTTTATTTAATGAATATTTGTTTGTCGATTGTCATATGGAATCTAATTAAAATTCTCTCGTCAAGATCTAATAACCTCTGATGCTTTCTCTTCACAAACCAAATGTTGAAATGGACCAATGTTTATATGATTTGCTAGCAAAATGCATTAATAATTAGTTCTGATATTTTATGTCTCTTTATGTGTCCGCAACACAAGACAGATTAATTTTGCAAAAACATAACGAAATGTAGGTATATTAGCCGCAAATGTATTTATTCAAAGAAAAAAAAAGAGAATTAATTAACTTTTTACAGCATTTTATTTCATCAAAATTGTATTTTTTACAACTATGATATGCATCCATTTCTTTAATGAGTACATTAACATGTCAAAAAATACTCATTCCACCATTTTTTTTTTTTTTTTACTCTTTCTCAATTTCTATGTTTTCATCATGGTGGATTATATTTTTATTTTCAAAAAACATTATTTTTTTTTTATTCTTTTAAATGTTATTAATTTAAATAATTTTCCTTTTCATACAGGGTGTTCTAAACTTTTAAACTAATTTTTTTTTTTTGTTTTGTTTTAAATGCTGTAGAAGCAGTAATATGATGAATTAAATAAATAATTTAATAATTATAATAAAATTAATATAAATAGTTTTTTTTTTCTGTAACAAAAAGGCAATCGAGGAGCCTTGTTGAATTTTACATCTACAATTTTTTTTTTCTTTTTATATTTCTTGTCTTTTTGTTTGTTATAAAATACAATTATCTGTTGTAGGAACATATTATGACATTGCAAATATTATATATTATCTGTTTATTTGTTTATTTTAAATTAAAAAGTTGATTTTTTTTTATGAGAATATACATAAATAAATAAATTTAATAAATTATAGTTTATGTGTTTGCTATTGTGCTTGTTGCTATATGTAAGAATTCTTAAATGTATTTTTATAACAATTTTTTTTTTCAACGTACATGGCTTTGTGAGTACTTTTGTCTGTTTGTTTTTTTATTTAATTTAAATTAATGTTTTTTATAAAAAAAAAATCTTGATTTTTTTAAAAGTAATGATTATTAAATTAATTAAACTTGAAATGGATTAAGAAAATTTCGTAGTAGGTACATACTGTTTTTGTGAAATAGTAGTCAATTTTTGAATTAAACATCTTCGACGTTTGTTTATTTTTAAAATAATTAAAATAGCTATGTAGTTGGTGAGATATGTATGTATGTTGTTTGTGTTAGTGTTGAGTTTATAACCTTAAAATATAACCAACATAAATTATTATTGTTACTGCGCCTAATGTTCAATGGGCTAATGATCACTTTTTGTGACAGAATCAAATCATTTCATAAGTACAAATATTCCTTTGAACAATTCAAATTTACCGACAAGTGCCAAAAAAAATTTTTTTAAATTACATTTCGTTGGTGGTTGAAAAGTGTGTTTAAAAAATTGGTCAGTTTTTGGTAAATTTCTGTGCTACGGTAGAGCTGTTTTAAATTGAAAGCCATAATCATGCGTATTCGCAATCGCATTTTCTTACATTGATTTTAAAGTAGGATCATTGATATGTGGAAATTAAATTAAAGTCACCTGATGATTGATGATGATTTTAAGCCAAATTTTGAAAGTGTATAATTTTTTATAATTGTATTAATTCAGAACTCCCTAAAAAAAGGTTGTATTGTGTATGTCAATGGTTCAATGAATTATTTATCGTAAATGTAATTTTAAATTGTTTTCGTTTTTAATTACTTTAATTTTGCGCACGGACTGTTTAGACGTTTTAAAACAAATTTATCGCCTCATTTTATAGTACATTTTATTGATTTTTTTTAATGCTGATTAAGTACACAATTAAGATAAATTCTTATTATAATTATACGCCCATTAATAATTATGAAGTCAATTAATTTATACATACATAATTATGTAGGTATGTATTAATAAAAATACTTAAGTATTTACTATAGTATACCTCATTCGTCAGATATTAATAACATACGGTCGAAGAAAAGCATGTTGACATGACCGATAAGTAACTGATGATGTAAAAAAAAACAAAAAAAGATAAAATAATAAGAAAATTGTAAATCATTTCATAAAATAAAGTACAGTAGCGAGCATAAAAATCACAACGAGTAGAAAATTATACTTATTCAGGTAAAATACTGCGATTCAACCAAATTTATCTGTTTTTGTTTTGTTTTTATTTAAATTGATGTTTTATAAGTCATCTCTAGTCAGTCATTCTGTTATTATCCGTTGGATTTTTAACAATAAACGAAATTTTGTAAGTAAAAATTGCTCTGGCTTCAATTAAAATTGAGTATTTATTATTTCTGATGAAAGCAAAATTAATCTCTACAGATCAGGTGGCATTCAGTACGTAATAATAGGATTAAGATGAATAATTGAAATATTATAGTTCGTATCTAAAATCATCAAAAATTGTACTTTTTTTAATGGAATATCTTTTAAATGAATACTAAAAAAGATTAAAAATGAGCAAATAAAATTTTTGTAGAAAAACATATTGAAAAAGGTCGCTACTGTATATCGACTTCGAGGAAAACAGAAAAAACTATGCTATACAAGTAATTATAGCCAATTGAATTAACTATGTAATAGTCGTATGGAGTTTCCATAAATTTCAAATCTTTAGATAAGTACATACAAAAATATATATACATAAATATAATATTAAATCGATTGGAGCGTTTTAAGGGTTGCGTTTAGAATTTTTCTGTCTATTAGGGAAATGCTTATTTTTTTATTATCTTTGACTTTGTCCTTATTCATTTTTTTTATGCCATATCGTTAGGTCGTGTTATTAAAACATTCTTTTTTTTTTTTATTCCGACTATTATTTTGAGTTATTTATGTATAATTTAGTTACACACAGAAATATTTTACCCTATACCTTCAATAAACCTTGCTCGATTTACTACAATAACCATAGAGATCTTTCTTCATAGGGGTACTTAATAAAGATGCCAAAATTTCCACCCTCTAGCTCACACAAAAACTGGAAAATGTTAGTACCACAAAAAATAAAAAACATTTCTCAATACCCATCAATATGAATTTGAAAAATATTCTTTTTTTAAAAAACAAGCTTTGAGCATTATATTGTAAAATCGGTGCCAAAATCATCAAATTGTGGTTTCACCTGGGGCATTTTTACTTTAATGAAATGAAGCCACACTCATGGTCTTGGTGTAATAAATATTTTCTTTTGTAATCATTAATTGAAACAATTGTAACGTTTAACTGTGAAGTAGACAATGAAACGAAAACGGCTAACAGATTTTGAAAGTACCGAAATTATTAAATCAGCAATATAAATGTTAAGGCTCAATTCGATAATCTAGGAAATCAAAAACAGTATGTACTACAATTGAATTCTTTTTATAATTTTTTTTAAAAAAACTGCATTAAATTTTTAAATGTATAGGTAAACAAAAATTTACTTTTATGTTAATTACTTTGTTGGGGGTAGGCACTACAGTGTACATAATATTTTGTTTAAATTACTTTTTTTATGTTTTATCTGCAAATTAACAATTTTTTTTTTTTGTTTTGTTCTAGTGAACGTATATATTTTTCATGCTTAATTGTATGTATAAAAACTATTAAAAATTGGTTCTATCCATTTTTATACATTTTTTTTTTATATATACGAAATAAAATGTCTTCTTTTGTTATTTATATTTCGACTTTCTTTTTTTTATGTTTTTCGGTTAATCTTTAGCTTTTTTTGTTTTTGTTTTTTTTTTTGTTGAAAGAAAAATTTTAAACTTATTTAAAAGTTTAAAGTTTTGTTTCATATTATTTTACCTAAAGATAAATTCAAAAAGTTTTTAGCTTGGCACTCAAATTATTTTTTGTTTTTTTTCTGTTTTGCGGCATAATTATAAATTGTTTTTTGGATATAAGATATTGTGTGTGTGTGTGTAAAAAAAAATATAGATATAAATAATTAGGTGTATCTGTATATGATGTGTGATTTAACAATTGATTTTGTTATCATAACTATAAATAATTTAGGTTATGATTTCGGAGTAAGTATTTATAATAAATACAAAACAAATTGTTATTTTTTTTTGTCATATGTTCAACACTATTTAGATTTAGAGCCTTACTATTGCATGGTGTAAATATAAAAAACATTTCATAAGGTTTTGTTTTTGTTTTACTGTAAATAAAAAACTGTAACAATATTGTTGTATTAACTATTTATTTTTTTTTATTTTTTCAACTGTAAAAACCTATGGTTCTATTGCATTTGTATATGGAAGAATTTGAGATGCCCTGAGCCATTTTTGTGGTGTGTTTTAAACACTGTATATACAAAAATTAAATGTGAACTTTGCTCGGAACTTTGCTTCGTATTTATGTGTTTGTTAGGTTTTTCTGTTTTTCTTTTCTTTTGTTTTTCTTTTTATTTATACTTCACCCTGTATTCTAGCACTCGCTGGATAAAATGGTGTTTTTTTTTTATTATTGGTAATTTTGAAAGCTACTTTTGGTATTTTTTTTATAGCAGGGTTTCTTGCAAGGTTCAAGCCATTTTTTCTTCTATTTATTTATTTTTTTTAACCTCGAAATATTTCAAAAACCAAAAAATAAAAATGATTTGTCATATTTTGTGTTTAATTTATTTTTTTTTTTAACTAATTGAATGTTTCTCTGGGTGTTTTACTTTTATACTTCTTATATTACTCGTACATTACATTTATATGTATAATTATCTACTTACAATTATGTCGATTACTTTTCTTATTCTTTTCTTAATTGGGTTCATCATATGAATGCAATGTAAATGTTTTATATTTTATTCTTATATTAGTCTTGTGGTAATATAATTAGAGGCACTCTAAGCTTTAAATAGTCGAAATGAAAAGTTATTTTTCGTATATTGTTATATATTGGAAAATTAGGAATAAATTAAATTTCTTTAAATAAGTTTTCAATTCGACCATTTTGGTGGGAATATTATGCAGATGTGTGTGATATTTGTTTTATACATTTTTTTTTTAATTCTATGATATTGTGTCTTATCCCCTAAAATTTTGCTCTTGATTTAAAGTGTGTCAAAAAGAATAATAATTTTTTTTTTAAATCAAATTAGTGCGACATGCGGTAATTTTGGTTAACCTTGTTTTTTATTTTATTTATATTTCTGCATTAGATCTGAAATTTATTTTCAACTTTAAAACATGGAGCGCGTAAGAAAATACAATTCTATATTTGTGTAATTTTAGTTGATACATCTACTTTATAGATATATTTTATATTCCATTGAAAATTTAAAACAGTTTCTTATTAATTTAATGAGAAATATATCTATAATATATTGGACAGCGAAATAAATTGCAGTTGCATGTTTGGGGTTCATAGAAAAAAAGGCCAGTGTGAAGGAAAAAAAATTGCAATTTAAAAAATAAGGCAAAAGAATGGTCATGTCATTATATATTTAGAGATTAAAAAGATAAATCAGAAATAATAATATGTAATGGTAAATTGTCATAAAAAATAAAACATTCCTAATGAACTTTGAAAGGAATTACTACTCTAAAAGAGGTAGACCGTGGTTGCATGAATATAGCACATATAAAGTTACGAACTATGTCGGAATACGTTTGAAAAGAAAGTTCGTGTTCATATTAACACGAGCTTCAAAGATCGCTTTGTATGCCCCAAGCTATTTGAATTGCATATGATTTGTATAATAGCCCACAGACATAATCTAAATTGAAAGAAGAATGTTGTTCAGTTACAGAGCAGTGCTGTCTGAAGATCTAAGATGTTGAAATTTCCAAAGGAGAGATTTAAAGGCAATCCAACTTGGATAACTAGTAGTCATTGGGAGAAACTGAATATCGATGCCAGACGAGAGTGATTGCCTTAATATACAATACACACTTTCTTTTCATGGTCCCCTCTCAACCCTTTTTGGCTTTTATAAAATTTCAGCAATGGAAATATTGTTATGTTTAGAACCTGACTCATTGCATTAATTTCGTTTCAACATGATTTTTGACCCCGTTTTTTTTATTAAGAAGAATGAATTCCTGTCTTTTGTATTTAGCATAAATTTAATAAATAACACCTACCATGAGAATGTACTCCCCAATTGTTGAGACACTCTTTTGCCAGAAGACAAATGGTATACTTAGTGGAGAGCGGCACGGTCTTGCTCTATTATATAACATTTCAGATCTAGAGAACAAAACTATTATGATTATCACAAGTGCTCTTTGACTATGTCAGAGTGTTTACGGTCATAAAGAGAGCTGATAAAGTGATGGTTACACTAAGCCCGTAAAGTGATGGCTACACTAATGATCAAGAATAAATTTCTTATTTTCATCAGCATCATTTCAATGATTATCTAGAAGTTTTCTGATAATTGTGGAAGCAGGCTTACGTTTGCATAATTTTTTTTTAATTCTTTTCTATTTTCTTTGAGATTTTGAGATTGTACCAAATTAAGCATTACTTACCAAGCCTGTAGACCTGAAATTGCAGTTTTGCTTATAATAAAATATCATTTAGATGAAATGAATAAATTTAGTATAATTAGGTTATGAATTATGATTCTATTTAGTTAACTATAAAATTAAATTGAGAAGAATCGTCCGGATGAGTAAATTTCATTATAGTTAAAAATATTTTATAAATTTCATTTATCAACTTAAATTACACGTTACGACAATGCTTTATTTTGCAATGTCTCAAATATAAAAATAAATCCATTTACGATCGATTTTTATATTTATTATTTCAGTTTAAAATCATTTAAAAATTCCTATAGATTGCAATGAATATTTTTAAATATTTATTTGAAAACTCAACAATCTACTTTATTAACCGTAATAATTAAAAAAATTTAATTAATGCAACAAACCAGAGGTGAAAATGATTGTGAATAATCGCATGCAATTGATAAAAAATATTTATTATTAACAGAATAACAACATGCATAATTGTTATTTGTATTTTATATTCGTACATATGGAATTGCGTTAATTGTGTGACCCATTTGATGAACTTTTTTTTTTTTTTTTTTTTATAAACGAAGATCTATAATAATATGCAAAAAAAAAAACATTTTGGTGAAAATGAAAATTATTAGTGTTTTTAGTAGCATTTTTTAAATTTTAATGAGCAAAGTACTAATAAATAATTTAAAAATACATAATATAATTAGTTTTAAAACAATTTTTTTATTGCTCGGAAAATAATTGACAAATTTCGTATTTTTACATTTTATGTTTTTGTTTTTAATTATATAATTCCATCTAATTTGGGAATGATTTAAGTAGTTTTGTTTTTCGGATTTTTTCATTCTTCATACTACTAAAGTAATAAATAACACATAAAAAGAACATAAATTAATTAAAAATTCATTTAATAGACTACTACAATTTATCGAAACATTATTTTTCTTTGAAATATCCTAAAAGTTACAAAAATCACAATTTTGAGATCCATTTTTAATGCCAATTTTGTCACAATTCTTTGAAGAAATTCCTTTAAATTTTCGAAAAATTTAATACTGCGGACGTTGGCAATCACAATTAAAGGAATTTCTTCGATTTAAAAAATTTTTTGTCGCTAATTTTAATTAGATTAATTATAAAAAATAATGCTCATTTGTTTATCACAGCCAATTAATGATCTTATTACATTTTTAAAAGTTTTTTTTTTTTTTTTTTTTGTATTAGAGTAATTTCGTAAAAACCAACTAAATGCAAAAAACTTTTTAAAATATTTTATTTAGACTAAAATACTTAATTCAATTACATTAATGCTAGATCCTAAAATTTAAATCACAAATTTTGAATAGAGTTAATTTTTATAAATATATCCTTAAATGAATTTTTAATTAAATTAAAAATTTCAATAAAAATAATAAAAGTAATAGAATTGGAGTAAATAATTATTTTTCTGTTTAGCATATAAAATTTCACTCCTCCTAGTCAGGTTTATTCACTTTGTATAGTTATAAACGAGAAATTTTTTGTTGAGCTTACATCTTAAAGGTCGACTGCTCAAATAATGAGATTTTTTTTATTGGCGCCCTACTACTAACTGTAGTAGTTATCCAAATACATCAGTAATTCATAATTGACGTAAGAAAAGTTACTTAAATTGGTATTTGTTGTATGCCACACATTTAAAACACGTAATAATAATAATGATAATAAGAATAATAATCGTAAATTGGTAATCACAACAATTTAATTTTATGGATTCTGTTTCGAAAAGTTTCTAATTTAAGGTAACATCAAAACTGTCCATTGTCTAAACATATAGTAGGTTGTAATAAGATCGAGATGAGGTCATTTCTGGAACCCATTTTTTTTTTTTGGTTTTTGTGCACACACAATCAATATGGCATGACAATCGTATAACAAAAGATTATTCTGACAGTATATGGCTATTTAATTCGATGGGTTATCGTTATTGTAATATTTATGAATTTACTTTGCCAGACCGACTCTCATCTCCAGTAAGCAAACAGTGCAGCGTACCTATGGCTGAACAATGGAGAAGAAAAAAATGTCTGATGTTATACTAATTGACTTTAAATCAAAGATTAATTAGAAGTTAATCATTCATACGATTAGATTAATTTTTCACATTTCATTTATATGTAGTGATTTTAATTATAGAAAATCTCTCTCTTTCTTAATATTTAACTTAATCGGATATTTAAAAATCGACTTTTTCATCTCAATTTGTAGTGGGCAGTTGATGCATTGAGATGGCAATGAGATATTAATAATAAAGAAAAACTTTAAGTCCAACGGGGGGGGGGGACTGATAAAGAACATTTTCAATGTTTGGTAATTTCGTCTTGTTAAATTGCTATTGTTGTTATTCATAGTTAAAATAACTATTTACTCTAACAAAATTATTAAACAAATAAAAAAAAAACAAAATAATTTAAAAAATATTTTGGCAATCATCGTCTCAATTAACCAGTTCGATTGCTAATTGTACATAAATCAACACTAAGAATTATTTTTCTTTATTTATCTAAACAAAAAAAGAAAATATTTGCAACAAGATAATAACAAACATATAAATGTAATATTTAATAATTATTTTAATAATAATTGAATCAAAATATATATATTTCTTACTTATGCATTAACAAAAATTAAATATAATAATATATGTAATGTAGCTATAACTAATAAACTATTGAAAAAAATGGATAAAACAAGAAATGAAGGAACGTAATGTCTCACATATGTAGTTTTATTTATAATTAGGATGATTTTTAAAATTAAAAATTTGCATTAACATAAATATATTTTAATAGGATGTTTCGTTTTTTAAAGACGATCTTGTTGTATTTATTCACTTGGTATAGCAATTCTTACCTAAACGCATAAAAAAAAACTTTTTTTTTATACTTTTTGTGGAAAATTCCAATAGTCCATAAATAGGCTGACATTTTTTTTTTAATTAAAATTTAATTAGATTTACCCAAAAATAATATTATTTGCAATCAATTTAATAAGAATATTTTTTTGAATCTTGTACTCGTTTAAATATATTATACAAAGATCGTCCCCTCCCCTTATTATACATAATGGTGGAAAAACATAGTTGAAGTTTTTTAATCTTATAACTTTTGATACAGAAACACATTTAAAGATATTATAAAAAAGTTATCTGAACTTAGTTTTCGAGTTTTTAAAAAAAAAAAAAATGGGATTTGAAACTTTATTTTTCAAGCTGCATCAGTGAATAAGGTTTAATGTAACGGATGCCGTCTTATTCCCAAAAATGTTTTGCAAATAAGGTTTTAAATACATATATGTATGTACTTAATATACAATAATAATAATAACGGTTTTTAATTATTTATGGAATAAAGTTGTATATCGTTACTTAAGAACTTTATTCTTTAACATTTTTTTTAGAACAAAGTTATGTTTTTCTTTTTTTGTGTAGTTTATATGTAGTTCTATAGTAATTAAATACAACTTTGTTCTAATTATTATTTAAATTTTTTTGTATTTAGAACCCTCCAAAACGGAGGGATGTTGCAGCCTTTTCGATAGATTCATACCTAAATTAGCGGAATACATATAAAACTAAAAAAATTGGACTTACAACCTTTATACAATAAGGTGACGAAATGTTGATTTGGACAATAATGTTTTTGGTTTTATGTTATGGAATTTTTTACCGTGTAGTTAATTTTATTTATGCAAAAGAGTAGAATTTCAAGTTGTAATGATATTATAGTATGAAAAATTCTCCGAAAGACCCCAATCCTCTAAAATATACTGTAATAATAATAAATGATAATAAATTTAGTTATTTAATAAAAAAAAAATTTACAACCAATAAAAAATTTTATTGTCCCTAAAGAAAAATAAAGAAAAATTTTTGATCTCATTGTTTACTTAGAGTAAAGCATTACTTTAATATGTAAAATTATTGATAAATAATAGATTATTGATAACCAACAAATTTTATGTTTTTCTCTCAGAGCAATTATTAAATATTGACAATTAAAAAAAGATCGTTCCTCGTAGGGATTGTTAAAAAATGTCCAGACCATATTATATGCAAAATTTGTTTTGTTTTGACTTTCTTTGTAAATCATTTCAAGATGTTTATTTCTAAAATTAAACTCCTTAAACAAGATCGTCTTTTTCTCACGATTAAAGTAAATGTTGTCTTGACTAATTATGCTACAGTGGCGTATCAATATGTATTATACATGTTATGTATGTATGTATGTATGTATGTATGTATGTATGTATGTATGTCGTTCTGTAACTGAAAAACTAAGCTATTTAAGTAACAAATAAAATATGCGAGTATTGGATGATAAAATGAAGTTGTCACTAAAATTCATTGTCTACACATGATAAATCCCTAATTATAAATTAAAAAAAAAAAAAAAAAATTGCAAATATTTTATTGATTTCGGTTTGTTTTTTTCTTTTTCTTTCTCTCAATTTATTGGTAAAAATAAACACAACAGCCATTTTCAGGAAAACTTAGTGCAATAAATTGGTTGGTATTTTTCGTTTTGTTTAAAATAATTAATTATCCGAGGTGAATACTAAATCTAGAGAACAGATTATTATGTTGGCAACCATAATTTGAGTTCTGAATAAAAAAAAAAAAAAAAACATAATAAAATAACTGAATTTATACACATTTAACTATGAAGATATTTTGTAGTTGTTCATTGATATTAAATTAGCTAATTAATTTTTAAATTAATTTTTTTTTTATTGAAACGACCATTCGGTAGTCGGTAGTACTCTTTTAAAATTTAAATCCCTGCATCTCCCATCATAATTTTTTTTTTTTTTTTTTAGTTTTATTTTTTAATTTAGTTAAAATGTGTGTGTGTATTTTTCGGCTTCGTATAAGCGCGTCTAATTATTTTTTAAATGTTTAAGCAAAACAGTGTTGCCATTTATTTTTGTTTTGTTTTTACAAAATTACAACAAAAGAAAAATTAAATTCTCAGCGTTTTTTTTTTTTTTTAATAATTAAATATTAATAATAATAATATAATATGTATATTATAATTATTCCTAATTTAAAACTATATATATTTATAACAAACTACTATTGTTTGTAATATCTTAAAGATCACAGATGTCTACTTAATAATTATTTAATTTATTTTATTATGTGTGTTTTTTTTTTTATTAATTTTCAAAAATCTTTGTATTCATGATTTGTTCTAATTGTTGTTGTCTGTCTGATGTATGTATTTTTATATTTTATTATATTATACATCCCTCTCATTACAAAAAGCGAGAAATATTGGTAAATATAGCACCGGCTTTTTATTTTAACGTGATTTTTTTCTCATTCATGTACAATGTGCAGTACATGTACATAGTTCAATCTATGTACATGTGTACAATGAACATTTTGTGAGTGATATTATTCACATATTGCTAATTATTTTTTTGTAAACGGACAAATTTTTAATTTTTTGTCTTTTTTTTTTTTTTTTTTTTCAATTTTTTGTCATTTTTTTACATTTTTTATTTTCTATTTTTTTTTTTTTTTTTATTTTCCTTTAATTTGCAGATATATTATTTTGTTGGTGTTTTATATATATTTTTTTTAAAAAAAATTGTTTATTTTAACTATTGCGGTGGTTCTTCCTTTGTTTCGACAGGACTTGGCGATAGAAATTTTCTCACATATTTGGGATAATGAGTTTTTTCATGTGCTTTAAGTATTGTCGATCGTGAAAATGTTTTGCCGCACATACCACATCGAAACGGTCTCTCACCTGGAAAATATGGTAGTTTGATCATTTTTAAATATTGACAATATCTTAAAACTATTTTATGTGGATTTATAGAAAATAATAATAATTCTAAAGATCTGTCCACAAATATCAACTATGTACATATTTTGGAAGAAAAATATTTACGATGCTAATTTTGTTTAACACATCACTCCTTTTTAAAATGTTTATTAAATATCAGAATATCAGATCGGTATTCGAATTCAGGAACTTCCGTATCTTTAAGATTTCATAAAGAAAACTCAAGCTACAAAGCTATGACTTGGTTTAAAGAAAAAAAAACTCGATCTGTACACAAAAAGGTAGCAAATGTGATTCTTATTTAGAAAACTTAAAATTTCTTCTACTGCAGGAAAAAGGATATGTTTTCCACATTTTTTCTTATCAGGTTACATACTATAAAAAAAATATTAACTTACCCGTATGAACACGACAATGATCCTTCATATGATGCCTTAATTTGAATGCTTTTCCACAAAATTCACATTTAAAGGGTCTATCACCTGTATGCACTGGTAAATGTGTTATCAATGAAGACACATCTGGAAAACTCTTACCACAAAACTTACACAACACTACACTGCCCTGTTCACTATTGGCCGCTGTAGAATTTGCCGATGATGCTGCCGCTGCTGCAGCAGCGGCAAACTCTATTTCCATCGGACTCCCGTCGGGTGGCTCAAGTGTTTCAAGCGGTGGCACCGATCGCTGGCCAAAATGATGCGGTGGTAAATCGTGCGGAAAATTTGACATATGAAGTAAATGTGTTGTTTCGCGATACTTTAACGTTTCTAATGAATGAGACAGTATGTGTCTCGTTAATTTGCTCTGATGTGGAAACGACGCACCGCAATACATACACTGATACATTGGACCACTTTGATCGCATGGTGGTCCCACCCCGTGGGGCTCTGTCGCTTCCTGCAACCAAACAAAAATCGGTCAACTTCTTCATTTCCAATGTTTTTTTTGTAATTTTTTTTTTTTAATTAATTTTTTTTTTTTAGAATTTCTGTTATATACATCACATTCTACTCTATAATTTTTACAATTTTGGGGATTTCCATTTTCTACTGGACAAGCAAGATAGGGTGTTTTAATATTTTTTAAAAAAATTATTAGTTTTTACTTGCTATTTTTTTCCAAGAAGCGAAAATTCAAGAAGTTGAGGTTCGATTTTTGTCTGGAGCCAAAGTGACGGCCCCTTCTTAAGCTGATTATACAATAATATTTTTATTTTTTTTATAGATCTGCAAATGGCATAATTTTCTTCCGAAATTGTACACCAATACACGTATACACTTTTTCAAATATTATTTATCGTTTATATAATATGTAAATCGAAAAAAAAAATAAATATATATATATTTATTATATACGTATAATCTATATATAGTAAAAATTAATTTGTAAATATTTTAAATAAATATTGCACAGCCATGTTCAAAAAACGTAGATCAACTTCTTGACAATAAAAATATAATTTCCGTATTTAACGTGTACATTTATATACATAATTATAAAAAAAGGCACTTCGAAAATTTTGCAAATTTTTTAACATTTATATTGCTAAGCAACGACATCTAATTAACTAACTTATGAATTTATAAGCAAAATTAGCACAAGCATTTAAAAAAAAATTAGTAATAAATAAATAAAATATTTTACTACTAAAAACTATCTTCTTATATACAGTGTTAAGTAAAAAAAACAATTAATATAATCATTAAAAAATTTTACAAGTTACGGTTATCAGAAAATAGGCGTTCATCTTAAATTTGTCTGAAGCAACAAGAACTCTCGAACGCTCAACTGTAGGCATCATGAAATTTGCAAAGCATATTTTTCTGGTCAATGCATTTCTATTTTCAACTCTTTATGTTTTGCGGTATTATATAGTTGCACATGCACAGGGTTAGAAAATCGACCAAAATCTCGACTCCTCTTTTCATTCTGGGTAAAATGTGTTTTTTGGGTGTGAAAGGAGGGTGGGGGGGGGGTAATGGTGAACGGGAAGGGAAAGGAAGAAAAGAAATTAATCCTTCTTATTATTAAATAAAATAGATAAAATAGAGAGAACATAAGAAATCGAGAAAGATGTGACTTTGCTATGAGCCCTGCACTTTTCAAACGTTAATCTTCATATAGTAAACCAGAGGATTATACTAAATGACTAAATGTCAAACTCACGTCAATAGAAAATCTAAAATTTATTAGTAGCAATTAATGCTCAACTCAAAATAGAGATAAACTTACGTAAAATGAATTTGAAATATTTATCGTGAATAAATTCCAGACAAATCAACTATCTATGTACAGTACAGTACATATTAAGAAGACTTGAGAGGCTTCAATATTTGATGCTACATAATTGTTCGTATTTAATTTATTCCATTTAGGTACATTATTCGATTGAACTAAAATACTTATTTATTGCAAATAATGTCTAATTATTATCGAAGATATTCAACTAATACTACTACTACTGTACTTTCTTGATAAAAGTCTTTTCTATTTTTTATTTTTGAAATTCATATTAAAGCTTATTTCTGAATCATGCAAATTGGAAAACTATAATTACAACACGATATAAATGTGTATGTATATGTATAAGTACATTACATACCAATCTATACTACTATATTTAAGTATTTTTCTAAAATAATATTGACTTTATAGTATGTAGCTTTTTTTTTTGTACATATATATACCGTTGTTGTGTAGTTACGTAAATAAAATAGCTGAAACGCATTTGTAAAAACAGTGCAGTGTGGTGGTTTAGTCTTATAGTGCAAAACGTCGCATTTCCATATCGATCTGTCTGGCCGAATTCATGATTCTAGGACATTATACGGAATTGAGTTCAAATAGAACGACAGGGACGAATGTATTTTTGGTGTTTAATAGAGAAAAAAGCTTTTTTTTCCCACATAAATGTAGCTTTGCTTCGTTCGGAATATATCCATCTTTGTTTATTTATGGCATGGCTTATAATATCAGATAGGTACATATTACATATTTATACCTACGATATGCAACCTGGAAGAGACTATATTTTAAAGCTTTCATAAAAAAAGACAAACGAAAAATTGCAATGATTAAGCAAACCATACTAAAATAGATTAAAAAAAACGTTGGTGGCGATGGTGACCTTTTTTCCATGCTTTAAATTGAATATAAAAAATAGGATGTCATAATGGAGTAACGATGCTATTACCGTCAATTGATATGGTTTTATTGGAATATTAATTAAATATAGACATTTTACAAAAAAAATTAAATTTTGAAAAGTTGGTGCAAGATGTCTCACCTCAAAATACACCACACCACAATGTTTGTCATTGCGTCGAATGCCGTACATATACAGTATGTAGTGAAATAGAACAGTCTGTGGTGGCTCGTGAGAATTATTGATAATGACAAGGATAATGATACCATCATCGTTCGACTATTTAACCCTAATCCCCAACCAGGCAATTTTTACTTTGGTAGGTTTTGCCAGTAATTTTTATATTTATTAAATTTAAATCTAGGTAGATAAAAAGTTAAAAATTTTATTTTTCTCTTTTTTTGGGTAAAATTGTCAAATGACAAAATACATGAAGCCTCCGATTGGTATTTAAATGAGGAGAGTTTTTTAAAATGAAATGTGTCGTAAAGTAGGATTAGGGCTAAAAAAAAACTTAGGAAGAAAATGAAAAAAAAAATTAGGAGATTCGAAAAACATCTTTACCGTTTTTGGGGATTTTTTTTTTAAAGTAACACAATTTTGAACTTTCTTAATATGATTTTGAAACTTTTTATTTTTAAAGTCTATACATTTTGATTATGAAAAAAGTACAAAAATATCGGGAGCGGAGGGAAAATATTCAAATATTCAAATACAGAAATAAATTCAAGGCCGGCAAATTACCCCCTCTCCCTCTTCCCGTTTTATCCAATTAAAAATAGAGTATTTTAGACCGAACATTGTGTAAATCAAACTGTATTTAGTTTAATTATATAACAAATACGGATAGATACGGAATACTTTTCGGGACCGTATCGTTTCCTTAAAGTGATTAGGTATTAGTGTAATGTGTTAGGTACTTAGAATGTTTTGCTATGTACTTGTTTCCACCTTTTACTTTTATATTTATGTATTAAGAAGTGAATGCCAAAAAATGTTTCTTTGAGTTAATTATTATTTACATTAAGTAAAAAAGGGAAGTAAAGCCACATACAGTAATTTATGATGTTGCAAATTATTATACATTAACATTTATGCAATGCATAATAAATTAAATTTTTTATTCTTCAATTCTTTACAAATTATTTTGTTAATATTAATTAAATATAGGAAATTTTAAAGATTATGTTTTTGATAAGATAACTATATAGTCGTAAAAATTATTAAGATTAATTGTTAGGCGAACCAGTTCCCTTAAATGAATTGCACAAACAACATTTTTTGCGAGCCCACCTTAATTAAATTATCTGCGAACCAGATATTGAATTTATTTATTTTAAACTTTATTGATTCACATTCGCATAAAAAAACTCTGATTTGGTAAAAGTTGATTTGATTTTCCTAACTAGATTTATTTTTTGATAAAAAAAAAATAGACAAGACGACTTTTCTTTTATGCTTTCACTAACACAAACAAAGTATATTCATTTACCATCGAACTTTTTCCGGTTGGCTTCTATAAGCATAGGAAACAGGGGCGAATCGTATTGAATTTTTTTTTCTATACAGATATGTACGACTATTTACAAAGCATCTTTGGAAATCGTCGACAAATGACTTAATATCGTCATTTTAATAGAAAATGTTGTTATTTTAACTATTCGAAATCTACTTTTACTTCGGTTAAATTATATAATCTAGATTTTGATTTAATTAAAATATTTTTTTAATATTTTTAATTTACAATTAAAAGCAATAATAATCAATAAAAATTCGCATAAATAAAATAAAAATAAGGAAATAGGAAATCACTTACCATTTCGTGTGGATGTCTGTAGTCTGACGAACAATCTCCTACGGATTTCTCATCTGACCTATCCCAATCAATTTCTTTTTTTAACGACTAGAACAAACAGAACAATATGTAAATACACAACATTTAGAAATTTTAAAAATAAAGTAAACTTACCAACGGCACCGATTGAACAGGTCCTAAACCGGATGGACCAGCAACTGGTTCAGGTAAATGTTGGTTAGAAATTTCACTACTCGTAGATGCTAAAATAGATGAACACGTTGCTGTTGTTGGAATTCCACACGTACCTCTTGAGGATGGTCGAATCTCCGAAGGAAGGGTGGGTAAAAAATTGATTGGAGGTGGTATCACTACAGATGACTGAGCTGCAGTTGTTGAATTTGAATTAATTGTCATGTTTATCCCAACTGTGATAAGTTAATAAATGAAACAATATAACATTACTGTCCGAAAAACATACCAATATCATTTGACATTGCGTCGTCATCCGGTGTTTTTGGACGCTCTTCTTGCGTAATCGGTTGATCACAATTAGATATTGCAAGTGGTTCTATATAATCACGATTACTTTTTCTAGGATATAACGCTAAGGGACTTGAGGATGATTGAAGTCGTGTGGGTGGTGATGGACTACATGGTTCCGGTTCTAATCGTTTTGTTGTATCTAGCTGTTCTGGTTTACATGCTAGATGTGTTGGGGGTCGCAATCGTTCTTGTTCATGTTCAGGATCTCTCAAAGCTGTACTTTGATTTGTCATTTCTGCTAGACCTTTCACCTATTTTGGATAGAAGAGAAATTTTGATAGGTTTTTTTTTTTCGTTTTATGCTGTAAGCAAATTTACCTTCAATGACTCTGCTGTTTTTAGCAAAGCAGACAACTGACAGTACTGTACGTTGACCTCGCCTTTATACATGAATTCAACCAAAGTTCTAAGTTCTGAGAAGTGAACGTCTTTTAATATCACAATTGGATGACGAGAAGGGTGATCCAGAAATAAACTCTGAAAATAGGATGAACAGGCCGAGAGGACCACCTGAAACAGAAATTTGTTTATTTGAATAATTATATATTCACATCAGGTTTCTATATCTTACGAAAATGACACTATAAGATTAAGTTTCGTATTTTTATAAACATCCTTTCATGGCCCCATTAGTTCGATTCAGCCCCAAATAGAGGGGGCTATATGATCAGAGGTACCATAGTTAATAGTTTTTTTTTTAAATAACAAAAAAACGAACAAAAGTCCATTTGGGTTTGTGGAGCACGATAAGTAATATTAAAAAAATATCGGAGTAGAGTCAAGCAATGGAGTGAATTCCTAAGCTAAGGCAATCCAAAATACTACTCGGGAACTATAACCAAAAGAGACGCCAATACATCTTCTGCGGAGCACTCATCCACAAAAGGAGAGATCATCTGGAGAATTACTGCCTAGCCGAGAGGGCCCTTCCGTCTCTAAACCTACTCAAGACAATTTCTAAAGAAAACTGAGGAGGTGGCTCTATGAAGATAAAAGTAAGAGGGGCGGGGGGCACAAAAGTTCTTAATACAGGTTGAGGTGCACAATACAATTTACAATCTACTTCGAGATTTCGTGACAATCCTAACACAAAGGTTTAGTTCATTGAGACTCTCGGAGGACATGCCCCTGATAAAAGTGTGCCCTTCAGGTTCAATTTACGTTTTGTTAAACAATTATGAGAAACGCATTTTATTTTTTTAAAAAAAAGTTCTCATTTATGTATTTTTAGAAATAAAATTGTTTTAAAGTACCAAACACACTAAAATCTCTTACAACCAATTAAACGAAGGTTGGAAACCGATTTGTTTCTGAGTAGTTTTTATTACTTTGGGAGCCATTAAAGTTCATATTGAATGTTGTCAGTTTTATTGTTTTCAACATTCATGCAAAAGAAGACCTGAAGTGAATTCAGTACTGAGCTATTCAATGGAAACTTCTTATACAGAAGATAAGACCTTTTCACCGTCGGAAAGTGCTCGTTAATTTTTAATCAGTTTGCAAGTTAAAGACTAAATGATTTATTGCGACAATTTTGTAAACTTGATTTATTGGATAGTAATTAAGCAAATTTATATTAATTTAAGCACAAAATAATTTTTTTCTAATTAGACAAAACAATTTCTTTAGGTAATATTAAATATGTTCTTTCTCTTCTCGATAAATAAATTAAAATTTTGATGGGAATTTGTTAATTTAAAAAAAAAAAACTATTATTATTATTACTATGGTAATGGTAATGGAACATATGCAATATATGTAAATACATGTAGAGAGGTTGTATGTATGTACATTGTAGTAAGTACCTACAATGTACATAATTATGTAGGACAAATTAATTATCTTTATTTATCTACTAATCCAACCAAATTGGAAATTGAATAATTTCGATAGTGACGAAGTTTCTAAAATAGTTTTTCTTGAAGCGAAAATTTCAATGGTAGTCCATTGGGTTAATATATGGCTGTTATTTGATGTGGGAGGAATATTGATTGAAATATTCCCTTAAAAATATTACGTCCCCTGTAGTAAATACAAATCATTACTGTATGAAAGTCTAATTAAAATATTTGCCCAATATTAGGCCTAACTAAAAATTAAGAAAAAAACTTTGCTGCTTAAAGATTTCTATCAATTTTTTTTCTAATTAAAACAATAAGTCTTTATGCACAATTTTATGATTTGAGATTAAACATCTAGAACAAATAATGTATGGGTGATAGTTTAAAGTTGGCAACACTGGCGTTCCACTTACAAAACTTATTCTTCTGAAATTTTTTAGTTCGGTAAAAATTAAAAAAAAAATCTACCACGGTTAGTCTAGATTTTTTGGTGTCAAATGATTTCTATCAGCAAAGAAAAACGCATTGCAAATTTTATTTTTGAAGAATATTGCTTAGGTGTCGGAATTAAATAAGAAAACTCTTTAAATGGAAATTACCAATCAGAAAAGTTAATTAATAATAGTAAACGCACGAAGTGTCGTAACGAAAATGACATAGTCGTGATTGCCATTTATAAATGCAGTCATCAATTCTTCATTACTATCTTACTGAGTTATTTATGATTTTATTCTACTATAATTATACAATATAATGTACATATGTGCCTACACTACACATAGAGATAGACAACATTTGAAACATATGGTATTAATATGATGGAGCATAATCTAATAAAATTCTATGTCTATGTCTATGTTTTAATTACTTAGTCACCTTCCACATAAAAATTATTAGAAGAAAAATTTTTAGTTTTTCTTTTTCCGAATTCGGTACAAAAATAAAGAAATAAATAGACAAGCGCTAATCTGAGGTAGATAATGGAGGTAGTTACGAGAGTTAACTTTTAAGCATTTAAATATTTTTCGAAGTATTTCTATTAAGGATTTAAAAAAAAATAATTTCAAAAACTCTGATCTTTCTTATTATTTTATTTTGAAGACATTTCGAATTTTTACATATTTTCAAAATTATTGATTTAAAATAGTTGGATGATCATATTTATTATAAAAAACTTAATTGTTTTAAATCTTACAATCAAATGATGATAAAAGGAAGAAAGAGTACGAGTAATAAAAACGCAGTGTAGGTATATAAAAGTCAATAACATACTTTTAACTATACATAAAATTATTTATAGAAAATTTTGCATAAAATGATGATCGAAATTTGAGGAAACGTGGTCTCAATATAAAATATTTTAAATCATAAAATTTTTATATTTGCATAAATGTTCATTCCAAAATGTTTCGTGACACAATACCGAGTTCCACCAATAAAATTTAATCATTCAACGAAAAATACCTATGCATACCTTTTTTAAAAATCCCTCTACCTACAATATCGACCTATTAGAATTTTTTGTAAATTTGTTACGTCATAGAATTTCGATATTTAAAAATATCTCTTGTTATTGAATATATACTGAAACGATAAAGCAATCCACTCCTGCTTTACTATGATAACTTCCAAGACAATTTTTGATTGGAGGTACTATCTTGGGGCGGGACATCGGCATATATGAAAGAAATAAAAATCTATATTTGGTTTAATTTGTAGATAAAAATTTGTGTTGAAAAAAAAAATAAAAAGAAAAAAATATATATAAGGAACAGATATATGTAGATACCTAAAAGTACCTACGTCATATTAAAAACACATAATTATTGACCCCTAGAGCTACATATACATTAGTTTATAATTTGCATTTAAACAAATTATGTCATCTGCTCGACTAATAAAATTTGCAATTAAACTAAAAATGTAAACAGCAAAGAAAATTTGTAATTCACAACCAAACAATATTTTTTCGATCGATTTCCTGGTTTTTAGTGTGCCCCATACACACGAGAAAAGAAAAAAAAAATGTTGCGTGTACAAAATTAATTGCAAATCAGATACCTTAATTCAGTCATCGGAATAATATGGAGATAGACAATATAGATTTTGATGTACAATACAGGTTATTTAATTACAAAATAATCTATAAGGTAGTTTTTATAGCTATACCTATTGCGAAAAAAGATGAATTCTGTATGGTGACCCCATGGCATCAAATAGAAGTTTGTTTCAAGGTTGAGTGTTTTGAAGAAAAAAATGTTTGCTGTAAAAAAAGCCTACTATCTACACTATAATATATATTCATATGTAATTTCGAAATAACAGTGTAGTTTTATATTTGGTATGAACAAATTTTATATTCATATCTACAACATTAAAGCACAAAGTCTGTGTTTGAGGCATTGAGGCATTAGATTTGTTAGCATGTCATTCAATTTCACATGTGCGTTTTTTTTTTAGTATCGTATTTTTTGTATATATGCGTACATTGTTTATTGACTTAATTTAAATTTGCTGTTTCATTATGTATATTTATATATATTGTCGTCGGCAGAGATGCCAGATGTCCCCCATCAGCCTCGAAATCACCCAGTCCCCCTTCTACACTTAAATATTCCCAATTCTTAAAAAAAAAATTATTTTAAAAAGAGAAATTTGCACCAATTTTGATTTTTTTTTTTGGAAAGGGAGAAATTTTAATGTAGAAGGGGGACGGGGGATTTTGATGTTAACGGGAGACTTAAACGGGGATGACTGGCATCTCTGTTGTAGCCAGACAATTTGGAGAAAAATCCAATTGAAGTTTAACGTTGAATACTTATTTTCAAAAGTAGAATGCAAAAATTGTACGAACCGTTTTTGTCATCACACAGTGTACAAAACGGCGGGCACCTATAAAATGGCTTTTTTTCTAATACAAATTGATACAAGCAATGTAACTACATACTTACATTTTAAAAAAAAAGCACGTTCAATGCTGTTGCGGAGCTGAAAACGCTCATTTTTATTTTAAAAAAAATATAATTTTTACAAAATTTTGTTGTTGTTTTTAACAATTTACGATATTAATAACTTTCTGTCAATTTCTAGGTGTCTGACACTTAAATTTATGAGAACCATGACAGTGTCAAATTCACTATTAAATAGTCACAATATTTAAATTTAAACTGCGCGGAAAATTTAATTTTCACAACATACTACATATAGGTAATGTGCTGATTTCCGCAGTGAATATATGTACGTTAAACAATGTCAATTACAAATCAAATACCATTTTGAATCACAAAATCGACATCACTTCAAGCTGCTATTTAACGCACACCGCATTTACATACATATATAAATCCTCTCTTTGATCTACTTCCATTTAATTAGCAATTATAATCATGCAAACATTATTTTAGTGGTAGCTACATAACATAATATCGCGATACGTACCTACCTACTTCTTGTGCTCTTATATTATTAATGTTTGGTATACAATTACACCTACAAAATATACGATGCACATATTACGACGTATATTACGACTGTGTCTCACTTGATTTAGGATATTTTACAATCTGTGATTTGCATCGAAGGGGGGGCAGGGTGGAGGAACCAAGTTAAAACATTAATTACATTATTCGGAATTTTTTTTGAATAGATCAAAGAAACGATAATTATAGCAAAAGACATGCTTTATTGGCACAGAACAGAGAAAAGTTACGTTCTGTCTGCGTAAAGTAAAGGCAATGGATATGATCGTTCAATAAAGATCCCAGTCGAAAATAATATTTGGTCATTGGTCAAAATAATGTTGGTCAAAATTTTCTGTTATCCACAGAGCAATTATATTTCTAAGCTTTTAGTTTGGTGTAATAATATTATTAACATATAATCTTTTAATCCGAAGATACTCGTCTTATTATTTTTCCACTCTTTGTTGAAATTAAATAAAAATGAAATTCAAAAAAAAAAAAATCCCCAGAAAATTTGCGTAATTCCATTATCCATTCCATTCATTTAGCAGAGTTATAAGTTGAGAACATTGGTAGGTAAAGAAAAACTTTTTCGGTGAGATCTTGCCCGCTGGTCACCAGTTTGCCACCCCAGATCTGGACACTTAATTATTTTTTTGGTTATACTCATAACTTACAGCGATATCAAAAATATGTTTCTCTATGCATATTAAATATGTATTTGTATATTAAAAAAATTTATTCAACGTTACGTTATTGTTTCGTTTAATTTGTATTATTGTTCGCAACGAGAACCTTGCAGTTTTCATTCGGCACATAACAGACTCTAGATTGGCGCCTATTTGAGCCTATATCTATACAGCCATACGCGGTTGTTTTATATGTGTGTATGGCATCGGTAAAATAACCTTCACCAAATCTAACGCAAAGTTACAAAAACTGTTTTTGGATGCGACCTTGAGATTATGCATTATTCATGGTCTTAGATATTATACTTTTGACTGAATTTGATTGTAAACTAATTTTTTTTTTTTTTATTAAGCGGCAGATACATAGGTACCTACCAGAAAAATAGTTTTTTCGTTCTTTTTGTTAAAAAAAAAAAAAAGATTTTGTTTTGATGAGAGGATTCTTGGGCCAAAAAAAAATTAAAGACACTTCCTTGTAATTTTATGTTTTTTAATAAACCTCTTTTAAACTCAAAAAAAGTTAAGAATTTTTTAAGATAATTATTTTTTGTGATATAGATATTTGATTTTATATTTATATATAGTATCCCTATGTTGTACATCCGTGAGTTAAGTCTGTCGTTTAATATAATATCAACTTTTTAAATAATAATAATAAAAAATATGTCAAATTGATACACTAAGTCTTGAATATGAGTATGTAATTGCTATATGACTTATCTTTTTTATTTTATCACTTAACCACATGAAAATCAGCTAATTATGAACTGTGTCGGAAAACGAAAAAAAAACAGTAAAGAAGGAATAATTGGCTACCCGTACTTGTTTATTATATACGACTTTATTTTCGTGTCTATTTTGTCTACACAACAAATATATTGAGTAAATTGAATAAAAATTATAAAAAACCCTAAAAATTATATAAAATTGATTACAGCACCATAACGGTAGGTCGTGGAACTTTTTGGTCTATTAATGAAAGCTTAATTTTTGTATTCTCTATCATTTTCGTCATTATAATTTTTTCCGTAATCCAAATATTTTTCGAGTAAATGATTAAAACCCTAGAAATTACATAAAATTGATTGCAGCGCCATAATTGTTGGTTGTGGAACTATTTTGGTCTATGATTGAATTCTTCAGTCATCTTCTCTATAATTGATGTTATATTCTTTTTTTCCTAAATTCCCATAATTTCAGAACCATTTCTATAAGATAAAAATTTCTAGTCTTTTTGACCAAAGATCAGCAGTTACATTCTATCGAAAAATGAAAAACTCTCAGTTATAGTATACAAATTTGTCATTGTGTTTGTAATTTTTAAGTTGAACATAGTCAATAAATAAGTTGCTGAATATGGGCTGAACTGCCATTTTATCGTCTTTCGTCTAACGACACATCACGGTGAAAAGTAATAAAAATATGAAATTCGATAAAAATGGAAGTAAATATTTTGATCACACACGCAAGCGCATGCAGTTGTTCAGCAGTTATTTCGATTTTGCGATATGTGACGGCGTTTGCGTTCAGAATTCCATCACAGGTCCATGGCTATTTTTATTAAAAAAAAAACAAAAAAAAAAAAAACGGGCCATATATTTTGTGGTGATAAGAAAATATTTAATTTAAAATGTTGGCATAATTTCTTTGAAAACTATTAAAATTACTTTGGATTAAACTTACCTTGTGGGCTCTGATGGAAGCGCCCTCAGAACAAGCTAATGTGACGTCCACCAGACTCTCGTCCTGCAACAATTGACTAAACACCCCTAACAGGTTGGATTGATGATTGTTCCACCTCAAGCAGTAATGCTCACTGCCCATGTCGGTGACAGCTTACGCTGCTGCAATTTAAAAGAAAAAAAAAAATTCATACATAAAATAATAAAGTGGTAAACGATAAAGCAGCAGTTAATCAATTACATAGTACACGTATCAGGCCTAGAACCACTGATGCATGTACACGGTAGAAATATTAATTAACTATAAGTAAAAATTGATTTTACATTTCATTCAGACACGTTTGCGCAAAGGAGTTGTTTTGAGATTAGTAGTCTTAAATAGACCTTGTCGGTCAAAGAGATACAAACATTGCTATTATATTAAACAAAAGTACATAGGTACGTACTGTACAGTGTACAGTGTACATATAAGTATTATAGGATATAATGTAAGTATAGTATAGTTATAAGCGTAAATGTTAAATGAGCTTTTAGCGCGGAAAAATATATTGAAAATAAATTAATATGCTGTCAATGGATTTTGTAGCATGCGTTAATTAAGGGAATTACTATTAGAGTATCCCACGCCTGATTTATGAATTAACAGATCATGTTGTGTGTGCACACCATGTGCATGTTAATAAATATTGCACTCAGTTAACTGTGTCTAATGTTACTTGAAACCTTTTTCCTTGTTCGCATGATTATTGCATTTTATACATATGACGATACTCTTTCTCTATGGACTGCTGCTGCAATGCTGTAGCTGCCGTAGCTGCCGATCCGATATATGTATATATGTATATACAGCGGGCTGGGTTATGATATAAGATCAGCGGATCAGCTTACCTACCTTTATACCAACTACACAAATGGGCAGTCAGTCGGGTCGTTCGTTTTGTGGTTTTGATTTATTTCTGTTTATCTTGTGTTTTATTTACACGATAACAAGATCAATGTGATCTTTAATTGGACTTTCGGCTTAAATGCTCAGATTTATTGCTTGTATGGATTAGGTTCGAGTGAAGGATCAATAATATGAATTAAAGTTTGAGATGTTTATTTGACACTTGTATTCTGATTTATTTATTTATTTATGAGTGCGTGACTTTATCTAAATTTTATTGATGTTTAGTGGAATTTATGATCATATATTCTACAGTAATTGTTTTGATGTCCAAAAACGATAAGAAAGCCTGAATATTGTAAAAAACTATTTATATTACTAATCTACTTCAATATTAAACGACTATTATATAAGTCAACGATCAACAAAGTATACCTATCGATGAAATTATAATTGTTAGTTTTCGGCAATGTTTCCAGATAAATGTTTAAAAAGTCCTGTAAAGTCCTGCACCATACAAAGCCTCTTGAACATTTTCTATTGTATGTTAAATACTTTTTGAAATATTTAATTTATCATGTAAAATTTAAAATTTTCTTCGTTTTCCAGGTGGAGTCAGTTGAAATATTATCAACAAGGGGTGAGTAATTTTATTTTTATTCCTTATTATCATAGGTATGTGTGTGTTAATTGGCGGGGAGACATTTTTTGGGGGGCAATAAATTTCTACCCTTTTAACGTAGAAACAAATTTTATGGGCAAAAAATGTCTCCACTTAAGTTAACATAGATTTAAATATTGTTTGATTTTTGGTGGGGAGAAATTTATGGCAAAATTAAATTAAATTAACGTAAACGAATTAGTTTAGATCCAGTGGAATTTTGCTTCGAAATGTTATGCAAATTAAAGATGAGGATTGTATGAATCCAATAATTTTTTACCCATCCCTCGATTTGCATGGACAAATCCGTGTAAATTGAACCCGTGTAAAACGAGACAAAACATTCAACGAGTGCGTTCAATTAAAAATAATAGAAATAATAAATTTTTTTTTTTAATTTACAAATCGTGTAAAAGCGAAACCATGTAAATAAAGTACCGTGCAAATCGAGGGACAAGTGTATATGTGTTAGGTCTATCTCGTCGTTAAGTATTTATTAAAAATGTTTAAATTTGTGAAATTATATATAAATCACTTGTAATGTTCACAAATCAATTGAAAACATTGAGATTATTAATGTTATGATGAAATTTATGGAATTCGAGATTTACGGGGGGAATAGAGAAAAAATGAATATGACAAAAATTATAGAAAATAAAAAAAAAATAAAAATTTTATTAATAGACCAAAGACTAAGTACTTTGCTCACACATATTGTATGGTTTCGTTTTACCAACTAGTGGGCATCAAAGAAATTGCTTAGTCACATCTAAACTCAATTATCAATTCAGAACGATTTTGAATTAAAAATTTGAATTTTGAATATTTTACTTATTACTTTCAGATGTATTTAGCTTTAAAGTTAGTTTTTTTTTCTGGAGTTAACATCAAGTTAGAGGAGACGGTATATTGGACTTTTAAAATTTTGAATCGATATTAAGTATGAATAACTTAAAGTCATTAGATTATATTAGATTAAAATGCAGGTCCTTAATGGACAACTTTAAACCTCTTTGAATAGTGAATCTTTTTACACAATCTATTCTAGGAATAATGCTGAATGTTGAATGGAAGATGCATACATACATACATACATACATATATCCTTTATCCATTGTTAAATACAAGTGAAAAGAAACAGTTAAAAACTTTTTTAAAGGCTATTTTTAAGTTTTTTCATTTAATTGGAGAATCCAAACATTTATTTAATAAAATTTTTGCATAAGCATAGAGAAAGAAATACAGAATTTTACATTCTAAATAAAATACAGCTCGATCGGATACAAAATTCTTATCTGTTTTCTTTCATTAAATAGAGAAAGTAAATATTATACAGGGTGGTTATTTGGGAATAAATGTCTGTTCGTCTATTTGCCGGACGATAAAGCTACATGTATGGTAAATCATTTAAAATTTAAGAGAAAGTTTGTTTCTTTACACCCGATTTAGATGAAATTTTTTTTTTTTCATTTAGTTGAACAATTTGTAAACTGTCGTCTACTCACTCCTTACTTCTTTTAAAATAACACACAAGATGTACAAGTTACAGATAACAAAGTATCAGTATAATCCGGAATTACGTCAAATTTAGCCTAAATTTATACTATATACCAATAATGTAGTCTTTTTGTCCTAATATAAAAGAATAAATCAAAGTAATTTAAAATACAACAATCCCCCCCCCCCCCCCCCCCAAAATTACTATTTTATTATTACTTTTACTTCAGCTTTCTAACTTTAGCTGTTTAGCCGAAATCTTAATCACAGATTCATATTTGCAATGAAATATTATGGAACGTTACGAACTTTGTACCAAAGTTATATAATACCATTTGTCCTGCATCCAGAAATTCAGATTGTGTTAGTCCCTGTATAGCCGTTATTCGATTATATCAAAATGTCAAAACTGTAGGTACATTGAAGTGAAAATGCCATGTCATTATTGTGAAATTAAAACTAATTATTACTTATTTGCAAAAACTCAATAAAGCCGGCATTTAATTGAAGCGTACAAAAAGTTTTAATGCAGTTTTAACACTTAAAAGTAAATTCCATACTGCGTAACAATAACATCTGCGGGGCAACAAAGAAATAGCAAAACAATTCTAAAGATCTACTGGTATTTCTCCACAAGCCACAATGTTATGAAGAAGTTTATAAATTAAGGTAAATGCGATTTCATAATAAAAATGGTAATGCAGAAAGATAGGCAGAGAGAGATATTATAATGGATAATCGGTAGTTATAAGAACTGTGACTATACACAACTATTAAAAGACGTACTACTCGCGTACCTAATGCCTTCTATTTACATTAATAAATATAAGAACTTCCATGGCTGTAGGTTAAGCCTGGTATGCTGTATGAACAGAAATGATTTGTTCAAATTACTTACTCTACGGTTCATTTGAGTTTAAAATTTAGCATCGTTACGCTCTGCATATTTTTAATTCTTTTTAATTCAGAAAAGAAATTTTTCTACAGAAATATCTTCTACGACAAAAATATTAATAATTTTATGGAATTATTTTACTTAAGGTATAGCATTTCTTGAATTCTTTGCATTTTAAGGTTTACATAAGTTTTAAGAAGATCCCAAATACAATGGCTACTTTATTTGATGGACCAGTAGGAGGACAGAGAATAGTTTTTTAATGGATTTCTTTGCAGTTTCGATATGAAAAGTTTTTTTTTTGGTTCGTTGGCATTATGTTGAAAAATAAAAGAATTGGCATTCGTGCGTGTCCTTTGATGTGAGGTTGAAAACTTTTCTAACTTGACTTGATTTAGGTAAATTACTTAAAAATGCATCATTTCAACAATGTGCTAGTAATGTATCATGTACTCACACCCAATAAATTAAAAAAAAAAAAAAATGTTATCGCATAAATCAATATATGTCAATGATGTCGAACCTCAACTAATGTTTATATGGATTTTATGAGTGGCTGTCACGATATTTCGTGAACATTTTTGCTTTATTATTATGTTAATTGAATGCAATAATTAAACGGTTTTATTGTCTAATCATAGACAGGTTACCTACTAAGTATACGAATCCACTTAATTTATTGTCATAGATATTTAATAATTGTCAGATACAAGGTAAATATACCTAATTAAAATATGTAAGATAAAGATATGTAAAGACCTACATATAATACATAATTATGCGAGTTTTTGTTTTCATTTGGTGCTATTGTTAATGTATCAAAATAAAATAAAAAGAGCCAAAGTATAATAATACAACAAAATATTTGGTAATTTTAACGTAATTATTCCTTCTAGTTTGTTAGGAGAAGGAGAATATTTTTCGAAAATATTAAATGTCTTAAGACAGTTCTTATATTACTTTTTTATTATGTAAGACTGAATTTTTTGGTATGATATGGCAGGGGTGTCACTCTCTATTGGATGCTTGGACGTGGACATATAACGAAACAAAATGGCAGACGAGTTGGTAAATAAAGGGGCATCTACCCGTTTCATTACGTTACCCGTTTCAAACGAAATCCGAGGAGAAATAAAAAAGAAGGAAGAAGAGAGAGAGGTCACAAGCCATGAAATAAACATTCCAGGCTTAGGCAGTCCAAAGTACTACTTGGGAAATATAACCGAAAGAGGCTAGCAAACACAGATATAACAGAATTCCTGCTGAAGGGACACATAAGGAAGCTAGGTCTGAAAGAAAGCAGCAGCATCTACAGGTTTTGTAAATAAGCGAAAGAAACGCCTATACATCTCCTTACAGAATGTGGAACCCTCTTTGGCAAAAGGAGAAACCTTCTGGTGAATCATTGCCTATTTGAGAGGGGCCTTCTGTTCATAAAATCCACTCAAGATCCTAAAATTCGTAAGGGAAACTCGACTTAAATAGGTACTGTAAGTGATGAAGTGGCTAGTAATAAGAATAGTAATAAGAATAGATCACAATAGATCTAAAATCAGATCGAGGTTCATTGATCCCCCTCCCCCAAAACGGTCTAAACCTATTGAACTTCATTGCGTATCTACGTTTAGATTTATATCATCAATAGGGAGCACATCACCAAATTCCGTCACATACTTTTAATCTAAATCAATGGATAAACATTTCTTTGTTGTTTGTTGAATGTCTTAATCCTCTTTTTATCTTAATTCAGCTTTTGCCTATTTCTTTCTTATATCTAACTAGGAATCGGCGCTTTTTCTTGGCGCAGCAATGATTTGTTACATTGTTCTTTTTAAGAATTTTTCATTTTCATAATTTTTACCTTAGTAAAATCCATTAATTTATCATAATATATTAACTGTAGTTTGACTCCCATTATAAGTATTTTCTAAATGAAGTGACTACTAACCCTGGTCTAAAGTTCTTTATTCATTTTAACGCCTCTGGTTTGTATATGTATTAAAAACAAATATTTCTTTTTGTTATTTTTCAGTACAAATACCCCATTACAATAATAAAATAATTAAAATACAAAACGTAACGCAGACGCATTTAAAATTAATTTTATTCAACATCAGATCGTTACGTATATCTGGATATTATGTTTAAATTGCACACATCTTTGCGTATACAAAAATAATTAGAAATGCAAATGATCAACAAGTTGCTGTTTATTTTAAAGTGGCTATTACGGTTCCAAGCCGTTCTAAAATTATCTTCATATATATGTTCTTTTCTGGTCAAATAAGTAAAAAGAAAAAAAAGAATTAATAGTGAGCAAATAAATTAGTAAGTCATACCTACGCATACGTTTGGAACTAACGTGCGTGTATAGTACAAATTTTAATTTTAATTTTAATTAAAACAAAAAAAAAAATAACTCAATTGAATGCTGCACGCTACGCATTTAATAAATGCACGCTCATTGATATGGAGATTTGTATTATACGTAACTGTCTAGGTAGATTTGATAAAATAAAATATTGCCAATTCCAATTACACAACAAAGTAAAGTAAAGTAAATGTTTTTAAAAAAGATGATTTTTTTTATTCTATTTTTGATACTACTATAGTGAAACTTTGGTTTTTCTTGCTTATATAGATTATGTTCTCTGGATTTATGCTTTCTTGAGGGACATTATAAAAAATGTAAAAAAAAACTGAATTTTTAGAGTTTCAATTGAAAAATGACTTGTTTTCGTTGTCTCGCAATACATTGTTGACATTGTATAGTATATAGTTATGTACTTTATACATATATGACTACAAAGTATGTGCCGTAATGTATTAGCGTGGGCTTTATTTTTGCCAATGCAAAGTACCTCTGAAATTATTACAATAATCATCATAACTACCTCAATTGTTGAAATATTTTAACAATGATAATCTTATTTCAAGGCAAATTTTATTTTCAATTTTTTTTTTTTTTTGTCTTATAATTTTTGTTCCGGTTTTCTAACAGAATATTAAGAAAATCAGCGATATTATGCTGGGTATTCTGCATTCCATTCGCAAATGCTTTTTTTTAGTGCATATTTTTCAATTTAATTTTTGTTAGATGTAAAAATATAAAAACAGAACTGACTTTAATTTAATATTGAATAAATTCTGTTAAAAATAATAATTTTTATTCGGTTAACCATAATGTAAATCAAATTTATGTATATGTGTTGTATTTTTTTGAGTTACTGTTAAATTGAGTCCAAACTAATTCATTCATCACTTCGTTTTTATTTCAATGAATCCCGTGGAACAAGATGTAGGGCACGAGATAAGTAAATTGGGGTAAATAGTGTGAGATGATTTGTATGCGAAGAAATCTAGTCTTTATAATAGAAAACAATTTTTTTTTTTTTATAATTTTATCGGGGATGTGAGGGATTTATTGTGCTTAGTATGTGCACTATGCTCACACCCAATTTATGATTAATGCTCATCCCTGATAAAATATTCTCACGTTAATTTGTTTTTGGTTTTTATTTTTATTTATTTTTGCAAATATTTAAATTATTATTATCTCATTTATTTGATGATCACTTTTTAATTCATTCAGAGGTTATTAACAAAAGCTATGCAATTCAATTAAAATTATGTAACCGCGCGAGCCAATTTATTTATTATAAATACTCTGTGTGTGTGTGTACAAAACTACAAAGTTTATTGAATTCTTTGCACCGCAAAAAACCAGTTCACCAGTTCATTACAAATAGAGCATAATTTATTTTCGAATTGAATACGTTAATTAAATACGTTCAATTTATTTTGAACAACACACTGGACCTCATGTATTGTTTATTCAGTACCAAGAGTTATTGGTCGTTGATTGTGGATAATCGACGGGGGTTATTATAACGTAACAGCCAACATATAAAAAGTCAATTTTATCGCGGAATTAAATAAAATGATTAGATTGACAAAAGCTAAAATAACTTATTGGTTTTTGGTTATGCCGTATGTAAATTAGATTATGTCAAATTTATGGTATATGCGTCATGGCGCTTAAATGTCGGTAAAGCCAGACCGTTCCCAGTTAGTCTGTCCGCAATTGTATTTAATTAAATGTTAAAATATCAAATTTAAATAAGCATTATAGTTGTATTTATATATTTTGTTATTACATATTAAATTCACAATAGACAACAAATTAACTTATTGTTAAATTTGTGGTAATTTCTATTTCAATTTCAATTTTTTGTATTAAGAGGAGTTAGCAAATAATTTAATATCTTCATATTAAATATGAAACCAGTATAATTCTAATTAAAATGTCAAGTGTCGCAATAATGTCCACCATACATGTAAATTCATACCATAGAGCACAGACATTTAGGTGTTAGTTCCGAAAAGTGAGAGTTGAAAAAGCATGAATATATGAATAGGATAGTTGATAGTTGACTTTAATCTAAAGCCGGATGGTTGAATTGCACTTAAAAACAGCCTAGAAAGTGGATTATCTTAGAATAACAGTGCTCAGGTGAAATGGCGAGCATTTATAAGGGTTCGAGGAGAAACATCTCAAGTGTTCCATTTCCACACACACAAAGAAGATGTTGTCATATCAATGAGATAAATGTATATTTAGTGTTAAAAAACGGCACAGTTTTGCTAACTGGTAGGTAAAGATAGGTTTCGTCACGAAAAGAAGAAGAAGACGATATCAAACATTTACTCTTGTAAAAATTATTTTTTAGACAAAAACATATTGTAATGGAAAGGATGTTTAATTATACAGGGAGTTTGAACAACTAAACCTCTATTATATTATATAATTATATATTATAATTACATGTTTGTGTCCCGCTACCAAATATGTATTAACAATGCGCTTTACTAATATTATAAAAAAAAATCTCTCTATTTCTCTAACGAACTTATGTATATATGTAGGTCTATATGTATATGTATATCATGTCCACTCCTAATTTATGCGAAGCCTTCACCTGTATTTTTTGCCTGAAACCAATAAGTTTTACCAAGCAAAATAACCACAATTTACACTAGGATATTTAAATGCAATATATCTCTACAACTTTTTATTTTAAAATCAAATATCAAACGTTCTTCTATATAAAACTCAGAGGCTGTGCTGCATTCCATATATTACTGAATGACTCATGCTTATTATACTTGCATAACCGATTTTAATAAATTAGCTAGTGATGTATGTATATGCAATATTTTCAGAGACGGGATCGGATAACAATAAAATGAATAAAAATTTTAGTTAATCTCACGCGTATTACCGGTAATTTAAATGTCAGCACATTTGTAGAAAAATGTCCATTCAAGGTAATATTTAAATAGTGATGTTTTTCAAAAAAAATTACCACATTTTTTTTTTTTTTTAATAAAATAGGTAGAAATAGTCGAAGGCTCCACGATGATTTTCTTAAATGTCTGACCAGTAGATATCAGGTTCAGTTGGTGAAATAAAATTAATAGAGATTTCAAAATTAACTTATCTAATCGTAGATGTCTTTAGAACATATAGAAAAATTTCAACTTTTTCCATAATAATTCTAATAGGCACGTCAGTTCAATTGGAATCTATAAAATTAAAAATCGCCAAAGAATGTGATTCATGACATGGTTCGCTAATTACTAAAATACATTTTAAAATTTATATATAGTTTCGAATTCAAATAAAAGTTATTTTAAGGTGTTTCATATATACAAATTAGTATAACATGAAAACTATTAGCTCGCCCGCTGATGATAAGATAAACCAGTAATAATTGGCTACGCTAAATACAATATACCCGTATTTTTCGAGTAAATCATTAAAAATTCTATAAATTAGATAAAATTGATTGCAGCGTCAAAACGGTAGGTTGTGGAACTTTTTGGTTTATGAATAAAATCTTCATTTTTATATTATCTATAATTGTTGTCATATTCATTTTTTCTTCTTTCAAGTAAATGATGAAAATTAGGTTCACACAGTACCACAGCCTCCCCTATATCTTGTCCGATATGCTCAAAAAATAATAGAGATCTTATTCTAGGATAAAATAATTTTATAGTCTCAGAAGCCAATATACAATACTACCTACATTTATTATAATTTAGTAAACCATAAAAATATTTTTGAATGGAGGAGGAGTCAAGAAAATTTCATCATTTTTAAATAGCACCAGAAACCAGATTCTATATCTTGTCTAATCTTTAATATATCGCAAAAGGCAGAAGAAATCATTTAGAACACTTTATTTACTCAAGAACTAATATAATAAAAGAATATGTCCACTCCCCTCAGTGTTATTCAAAAAAAAAAAACAATCCACTTTTATCTTTCGTAGGTGATTAGACAGAGAATTAAAAATTTGACCTTACCAAATCGTAATATTTTTTATTATCATTTTGAGTTCTGACGCCATAAACTACAGAAATATATTTAGGTATAAAAATATGTCAATTCGATAGCAATAACTTCAAATCGAGCATATTTTGTTTATAATCAGGCGTCAGTAATGTGCAAATATCCTTACATCCTTCACAATCTATCTATTCTAAGGTCATCAATGCATAAGAAGGAGAAGAGTAAGTGGCAGCAACAATTTTTCTTATTTATATTTATATTTATTAATTTCTTAATTTCTTAAAGTCGATTTAGCCTCGAATTTTTGGAAAACTTCAGTAGAATTCCATATTTAATTTATGAACATTACAAAATAGAAACAATCAGTGACTAATATACATTCATATACAATATACATCCTGCAGTTCATATCTTAAATCTAATTTTCTTTAAGAATTTATAATCAATTAGACTTGGAATACGTGACTAATTTATGAATTATTGTTTAGAAAATGTGTGCTTGGAAGGTGGATATTTTTCTGAAAGCACATTTTATTTACGCAATTGCATTTGTTGTTGTTATTCAATCATTTCTATATGTAGGTAGGTACATATGTATATAAATAATATACATTGTTAGCCAATTGATATAATTTGAAATATATATAGATATATATATATGTACATATACGTACATTGTTAATACATTGATACATTGTTAATTAACGCAAACAGACCACAGTTATGTTAGATATCGATATTGAACTCCTACACTTTATAATTAAATTAAATGCACACACACTGTATATGTAAATATGTACAGGATGGCTATATAAAAATAAACACACCACCAATATTAACGTAGGCATGTAGGATTATAGGTACATGCTACAGATACCATTTGTACAAATCGTTCTAATTAGTACTTCAATTTACAATAAAACAAAAAAATTAGCTCAGAATAAATTTAGAATACATATTTATCATTTTGGTTAAAACTATTTAGAGAATTTACTATACAAATAAAGTTGCTCAAGATCGTAAATAGACGGAGTTAATTGTTAGTAGTCTAAATATAAAATTGATCGGTCCATCATTAAAAGTAATTTGAAATAATGCAACAAAATAATTTCTTGAGAACAACTCAATATTGCCAGTTTTTTTTTAAATTTCTTCATGCGGTTTCGCTTTAACACGGTTCAAAAAATTTCAATTTTTTGTATCATTTTACATTAGACGCACTCATTTAGTACATATCTGCACAGTGAACATTGGCGTCATTATAATGTAGTAGATTTTGTTTTATATTTTCATACTGACATTCGTTATTCAATTCTGTCAGAGGTAAGAAGTTCATTTTGTAAAATTTATTATTTTTTTGCATGGTAATTATACCTATATCTACGGCTTGAACCTATCCTCCTGTTTTATATAAATGCTGTGACTTGTTTTACATGGTTTCGATTTACACGGTTTATCGTGGAACGTATCTACCGCGTAAATCGAGGGGCAGGTGTACTTCTTTCCTACTTATCTACAATCAAATAAATTACGACCATTTTGAAAAATTGTTGAATTTCTAATGCTTGGTCGAAGCGTCCTCCTTCTTTTAAATTTTCAAAATCTGGTCGTCAGTTACGTAATTATTCTATTATTTTTTTATACTGGATAACATTCGAAAAATTTAATTAATTTTACAATCACTGAAAAGGGCGTAAAGGTCGAAAAACCCGTCGAAAGTGTTATTAAAGTAAATTAGGAAGTACTAAAAATGCTATTACAAAGAGACCCACACCCACAGACCATACATACAATAATCCGCTTCTGGCAAAAATCATAACTTAGCTGTTGATTTTGGCAACTAAATGAAACGTTATAATGACGTAATATTGGCGATTATGTAGTGGGTTAGTTAAAATAAACTTATGTATAGTATAGGAACTGCTACCATGTGTAGAAATTGTGTGTATAATATGTAAAGAATTTCGTTAAAGGTCATACACACGATCTCATCCTAATGCACTTGCCAAAATACTACAAAGTAATTAAATGCAGTTTTTATATACAGTGCGTATATTGATGGTGTGATATTTTAAATTTATTTTAGGAAGCAAGGTTACCTCGCTATATCTCAGTTAATATTTAATTTTCCTTAGTCATGATGTAGTAGTTCCTACTTGTTATTACATATAGGCATATAATACCCGTATATATATTAGAATTGTCTATCTGTATAGTACAATCTCGATAACTGAAACTGGTATACTTAAGATATGTCCACGTACGTATTGTATATTTATCGAGAATGTTACAATTAGTAAGTAGTAACCAAG
Source organism: Platyura marginata (assembly GCA_026745375.1). NCBI lineage: Eukaryota > Metazoa > Arthropoda > Insecta > Diptera > Keroplatidae > Platyura > Platyura marginata. The sequence goes on along the minus strand of JANSTT010024590.1, from coordinate 29,668 downwards.
TCAAAAAATCAATGTCGAGAAAAACGTTTACGTAATTTATTTTAATAATACCATTTTATGCAATTTTGCAAACAATTTACATGAAAGTTATTTCTTAAGATCAAATAATGGATAAAATAAGCTACCAGTCAGATTACAGTCTAATTTTAAATACAAGTTTAATGAAAGTTTTAAGGTTTTTTCACAATAAATAAATATTCTGTTTCATAGTCCTTTTCTTCATCATAATCACGTAAAAAATTTTCCAACATTTTTGATCTTCTTTCCACTTCACTTACTTTGATACAGACAATCTCAATGCTCACGTCACGTCGTTTTCTAATCTTTTCAAATTATTCATACGAGTATACCTACTTAAATGCAATGACTTTAAAAAAAAAAATTTTTTTTTTATTTTGTTTTTAATTTGAGGAAGATAACTACAATCCATTAAGAGATTTTCAAGGAATATTCAGAAAAGTCTATCGCATAAAGTTCAATAAAAGCTTTCTATTTTAATTTTGTTGTTTTTTTTAATCAAATAAAAAATGTTATTACCTCATCATCTTGATTTAAAGAAGTGAACGGCTGATTATTAAACCAAAATAGAGATATACTAAATACATTTACTTACCTACCGACTTTATATCTCTGTTGATAAAACAAAACGCAACGTTCTTATCATATTTCGTAATTTAATCTTTCTCTCTCTTTCTATTTACCATATTATTAAATGAAATGAATTTTCTATCTATTGATTTATACTTGTGCACACACCAAAAAGTGAAATAAAAATAAATAAGAAATATTATATTAGTACTCTCTTTGACCATCATATTGATAATTATTTAAAAAAAAAAAAAAAAAAAAACAAATACCCGCCAAGGTTATTGTGCGAAACAAACATTATCGCATTGATTGCATAATAATTATAAAATGAATCAACAGTCAACACCATAAAAATGTACCTATAGATGATGAGAAAATCGCAGCATGCATGCAATCTCTTTAATACATATACATATGTATGTAGTACATTAATTATGTGATACTATTTTTAAAAAATTTTTTAATAAAAAACTTAATTGTTAAGTCATATATGGTATACACCCAATTCTGTTTTTACACGGTCTTTTTATATATACGGTTTTGAAATAACACGGTCTAGAAAAATAAATCCAATTCCATTTTTACACGATTTCATTCGAAATAGCACAGCACAGAAAAGCTTTTTGATTTAAATTTTAAGCAAAATATAGACACTAAGTTTTCGAAGTTACGTCCTTTTGTTTTGGGTAGTTTTCGAAGTTCGTTTTCGAATGCGTCGTATTTTTTTAAATTATTTTTTCATTTTTTTTTTGTCCGAACGTCCATCTAGTAAAAGAATTTTTAAAAATCGAGAGAGTGGAATTTAGCTTCGAAATTTCACGTTAATTAAAGCTGAGGCTGGTACAATTCCAACGATATATCGATGTTAGCGCCTATCTCGTCATTAAGTATTTTTTAAAAATGTTTCAAAATTAAATTTCCTTTTTTATTTGGAATTTAGGCCGTTTTCAGGCGTTCTATAGTAAATGTGTGAAAATTCATGTGAAATTCTAAACAAAATCACTTGAACTGTTCACAAATCAATTAAAAACGTTAAAATTATTAATTTTAAAATTAAATTTATGGAATTTGAAAAAAAAAAAATTGTTGTTCAAATTTTTCCAATTTTCCTTTACATATCGCTTAGATTTTCAATAGAAATTCTTAAAAAATCATCTAAACTATGGAAGCATTGTTTTTTTTTCTCGAATACTTATCTATCAGAAATAGAAAAATATTCGGCCAATAGATTGAAGAACATTTTTTTAATAATCAGCTTATTGGGTAGCCTCAAAACAAACAGAGTATAAAAACATTACAAATGTTTCCTCAAAAAATACTAATCAGTGGATCATACAAAATTCTTATCAAACTCATTAAAATAAGAAAAAAAAAAAAAAAACATGAAGAAAATTGATATTGATAACGATCATAGAGAGAATATTATTATTTGTTTGCAATGATGAATAATTAATCAAGATGATAATTAAAACATTCATTATCACACAGAAAAAAAAACCTCATCTTATTTGTCAATAAATTGATTCAATCAACTACAACAAAAATATCTTACCAAAAATTCCTTTTCTTGCACAATATCACGACAAAAATATTCTTCGAGAATTTTGTTTTTTTTTTTTTGTTTTGTTTGTTTCTCTCAAGAAACAAGAAAATAACACAAAAATAAAGAAAAACCCGTAAATAAAGAATGTTGTGATAGAGTTTATTTTACAACAAAAACATATGTTAACGCGCTTCTTTATTGAATTTTATTTAATGAATTTATTTTCGACACATAACCGTAACCCAGACCGACGAATGCGGTATGATTCCGACGTCCTTGGCAGTGAATAAATTGCCGTATACATATGCGTTTCGTAAATTGCATATGGTGACGTAAGCCTCTAAAATACAACACACACAGTTAGTTTTACGTACGCGAATTTAATTGCACGTGGAATGCACAATGTTTTACTCTCCGTATACATATGTAGAACACACACTTCGGTTACGAGCTAAAAACAGTAACTTGAAATGCAACTGATCAATATATATAAATATAAATAATCTTGACTTGTCAGACACATCAGATGGTATGACTTAGTGTAGTTATTTTAAATTTAGTTATTAGAATATCGGAGCGTTAGTTCGATAAATAGGCACTTGGTTAAAATTTAGTGCGATGATCATCGTTGAAAAAGGGCTTACGCATAACTGCTCTTGAATTTAAATGGTTTATTATTTGTGTAGGATTCAGCTGGCTATTTACAAGTGGTAGTCTAATGAATGGAAGAATGCATACATTTGTATCATTACGAACATATACGGTCTAGTTTACGCTAGATCTTCACGTTAGATAGACAGATCACCATTCGATACGAAAAATAAATTAGATTGGAGTTTTAGGAGCACCCGGTCAATTATTGGCATTGTACTCAAGGATAGAACGTATGACGTATGTATGTATGTACATATGTCTATCTAGTGCTAGTGCATTACGGTATGGTTCAAGGAAATAGTACAGTACATTTAAAAAATGTGATCGTGTCACAAAAGTTTGTTGGTTAAATTGATGACACGAATGCAAAAGTTTTAGAAGTCCGGATTGAACATCCATTTAGAAACCTTCCGATCAATTCTGAATTAAGTCATTTTGCCTGGGAGAGAACTGATTTAACGGTCTGGTTTTCATGATAATGTCATTGTAGGATTAGTTTTAATTTATGTAGATAATTAAACAAAAATGTTTGATTGTAATAAATTCCTATTGCAATAATAATAGGTAAGAATAATGCATCCAATTAGGTATACAAAGCTATCAAACTCCCAATATGTACGGATTACGTAGGTTTTGCATTTGTCAATATTCAATTACTTCAGTGCCCTACTCAGGAATTTATTTCGAGAAGATGGAAACACATTTATGAGGAATTTTCTCAAGCGCATACCGTAACACCGTTAACCGGAAGTCACCGGACTATAAATAATTTCGGGGTTTTTTTTTAATTACCGGTAATGTCGGAGGTTTTTTTTCTATAATTTTTAGTTTGAATAATTTAAAGTTTTAAAGTCATTCCAATAAATACAAGGAGTTTCACGAAGGAGAAATAATAGCGCCTACACCATTCCGTGCCAACGGCTCTGCTTAAGGTTTTGTGAACATTTCGATTTATGTTCATTTTCAATATATCGATTTAAAATTCATATTAGTTGGTGAAACGTGTTGCTCCACGTTTGTTATCAGCACAACTATACAATTATACATAGGTATGCGTTATGAATTCTGATAAGAAAAACAAATACGAACGAATCAATTGCTTGAATTAAATAAAAAAAAAAAAAAAAACAAATCAATTATACAAACGAGTTACATAAAGGTTTCTGTTATGTGTTGGAATGGAATCATCAAAATGTAGTGCAATTTAATGCAGAAAAAAACTTTATTGTGAATATTCCAACGATATAATACAAGATAATCGAATCGTTTTCGATAAAAGTACTAAGCCAGCAAATGAATGAATTAAGAAAATTGAATATCAAGTAAGAGAAGACAATGCAATGAAAAATATAAAAAAAAAACGAATAGTCAATAGTAGAACTTAATGTCCTATCTTCTATCTATGTACATATGTATGTATATAAATATAAATACTTATGTAGATAGTGCCTAAATATTAATTTCAATTTCTATTTATTCGTATTTATAATATGCAATACCCTCAGGCAATTTTTACTTTATATATCCTAAGGGTTGAGATCAATCATAAGTATATGGATGTACAGGACATATGTTAAGTAGGTAATATTTACTTGAATCCCCTGAATCGTTATGTAACCAAAAATCAGTATACAAGGACATATTATGAGTCATGACCGTACCAAAAATAACAAAAAGCCAATATTGAAGAGACAATTAAACAGAAGTAAAATCTGGAATTTAAAGTTATTCCATTGTCATTTTGTTTACAGAATTGTTGTTGTTGTTGTTGTTGTAGCGACTTTGGCTATCCGTCAGGCTCGGTTTCTAATCCTCTAGAAATCGTAACCTTGATTGGGTTGAGCCAGAGATCCCTAGTTGTCAGGTTCGTTATGTTATGAGGGCAGCTTGTCTTCTATTTCTGGTTTGATTCTGTTGAGGTAGTTGTTTAGGGAGCGTGACCATCAGAATTGTGATTAGAATTTGCTCTACATTGCTGTACGTTATCAGGGGGAATCCTACTTTTACATTACCCGCTTTTATACGAACCTTTAAATTTCAAACTAAAACCGCGGCCTGAGACAAGGCGATGGCTTAGCGTGTACACTTTTCAATATTGCTCTGGATAAAATCATCAGAGAATTAAAAAAGAACACAATTTTTTTAATAAGTCAACACAGATATTGCAGATCGATATTGTTGGAATATCTTTATTAGCAGTAAAGGAGTCATTCCTTAACATTGAAAGGTGTGCGAATAATATGGGGATAACAATGAACGTAAATAAAACCAAAGTTATGGTGGTGTCGTCCTCAGACACAAAAAAATTACACTTCTTACACGATTTATTTTGATTTAACACGATCTACCCAAACTCTAAGAAAACACACTACGCTCATAAATGCGGTTATTAGCATCACGATGATCATGCGCATTTCCTCATTTGCGATTGTGCGTAGGTACTCTGTTCATCATTGTACAATATGCGTAGAACATACAAATATATGTAAATACTTTGCTCATAGTACAATACAGGTATCCCTTGATTTACGCGGTATTTGAGTTACGCGAATTTCGAGTTACACGGAAAAAAATTGCGCCAATCCTCGAGTTACGCGGTTTCGGAAGAATTTTTATTTAAAAAAGAAAATTAATTATAGAGAAAGTGTGTGAGTCTCGAACCAATTAACCGCGTAACACTCGAGGGATACTTGTATAGTTTTTTACACATAATCTTCGGAAACATTTCTATCATACATACAGGAACAGAATTGGGTGTACCTACATTATTCCTTAACTTAGGAATATATTTTGAAAAATTCCGGTTTATAGCAAAATGTTTCGGAGTTGTTTTTTTTTTGCCCTATCATTAAAGTATGGAAACCTTAGGACACCCATAAACCAAAATAAATAATCAAAGATTTTTTCAATTCGCTAAGCTACATAAACTTTAAGTTCCGGGGTTCCGGATAAGTTTTCTATAACCTAGCAGCTTTAAATAATTATTAACCACTAAAGAAAGATGATAATTGGCAACGTCGCGATTATAATATATCGTAAATAATAAACTAGGACTAATGTCCTAGTTTATTATTTACGACTTTGTCCGTGTGCATTTTTCGACTTAATATTTCACGGGAAAGTTAAAGGTGTTAAAATTATTTTTTCTACGATTAATATTAAGGGGCGTTACAAACTCCGTACCCAAAGTTAAGTCATTTCATTACCATCATTCAAGTATAAAAATACTACCAGATTCTCTATCTCCATATATGTATGTACAGTACAATATTACAGTCTTCTCTATTTTAATGTTTAGGCTTAAGCCCTTTATCTGTAATATATATATATACTGTACTGTACATGCTTATAAAGTCACTTAGGTACATATGTGTACAATTTTATATGTATGTGTACGGGTAAAGTATGTAGATACAGTTCTTCTCGATTGAAATATACATTTTTGAATACGCCTTTTTGTCCAACACTCGATAAGCATAGCAAATCACAAATACAGGCGCTAGATCAAAGCCGAATGGAATTCATCTACTAGATTATGTGACATTTCTATGTATTTATAACGAGTACTTATAGTGAGCATCAACTAAAATACAAATAAAATAAAATAGTTTAATAACAAATGCAAAAATAAAAAAAAATAAAAACATTTAAAATAACTAGGTGGGAGTTAATAACCAGTCATATGGTTACAATTAAAATTAACTACTCACATATTATTACTGATATTACATTATTATGTACGGAGTTTTTTTTTATTATGCACTTTCAGTACAAACGACGCAACATCCGTATGCGTTTATATTGCGCGCGCAACTAATATCAAATTTTTTTTAAACCAATCGAAATGAGGAACACAAAATTAGCTAAATTTATATAATATTAAGAGTACGTTTATATTTATCTTATTGTTGTAAGGCACTAACTGCAAAATCATCATTAACAGATCCACATTAACAATCAAATTGTATACATGATACATAACTGTACTTGACACTGACATTGACAATTAAGTACAAGGATAGTTTGTTTATTATTGTTGTGTATTTGATCCACGATGTGCCAACGCATTTCTGACGTTCATACATTACAATACACGGACACCACCGCATCTCTCGAATTCGAACGGTGAGATGCTGGATAAAATACAACAATATTATAACTATAAGTTTCTTTTCGCACACACTGACTTAATTCATTTGCAAAATCGCACACATTATTATTGTTGTAAGTTCGCTGATTTTTTTTTTTTTTTTGTTTTTTTTTTTGCCTCCAACTTGAATACAGACAGTGTGGTAAGTTTTCGTAATGTTCGAGTTGAATATAGCGTGAAGCTAAAGCAAAAAAAAAAAAAAAAAGAAAAAAGATAAATTTATTTGCACAATTTAAATTTGTTCAAAGTGCGATTGTGTTTATTATTAAACAAACATGTATATAATGCATATGTATGTATATGTTATTTATTACAAGCCACTCTAATTTTATTTTTATTAAATGCAGTGCAGGGTTAACAAAATAATAAACTTAATGGTTATTTTTAAAATGTCACTAATTAAACAGTAATAAAAGTACACTATTAACTAGTTTCGTACTTATATAATAACAATTTATTAATACAGACATGTATGCAAATCAATAGACTGTATTTAAAATATAATTATTGTGTACATATAGAAATGTGTACATAGGAAATACACAAAGAAAGAATTATGTGTAGGTTCATTTATAAATAGGTACGTACCTCTATAGTTATAAAAGTTTATAAAAGCCGGAAAACTGACCAAAATATAATTTCATTTTTACCAATTTACACATTTAAATCGTCCCGCGCTCATATTTATCTGCCAATACTCTGCGTTGAACTTGAACCAGTTACCTAATCTTTATATGTAATCGAGTATATTTCCTTGTGCAGCGATAGTAGTAGGTTTTATCAGTTTTGTGCTTTTCAAGTTGGGTTATTATTAATTAAGTGGTTGATCAAATTTAGGACATTTTATTTTTAAATCTTTATATTTTGGCTAAGAAGAAAGAAAATTATGACTGCCGTAATATTCAATAAGATTTCATCGCAAATATAAACTAACTATTGAGTTTCTTAGTAATTCTATTCCGTTTATAATTAATGTAAGAATATAGAACAATCTTCAGATTAATTATTATTTAATTTACATGCAATTTTATTTTATATTACAAAAACAATGTTCGCTTGCATTGTTGAACATTTTTCTACAAATTGAAAATGACATTAATAATTAATAAAATTAAAAATTAAAAATATTAGAATAACCTCCAATAAATCAAGAAATAAGAAATGAAAATTCTTGAATTTTCCATAACACACATTTGGCATGTTTGAAATCAAATAATTTAAAAAACACTGGAAACAAATAATAAGGAAGATTTTTTTATTTTTCATCTGGAACAGAAATTAAATCTTTTTGTTAATCCTAAATAGACATATTTTTATAAATTTCAGGACTTTCAAGTAAACAACTTTTTTTTTTATTGATGAGATGTAGGTTGTAGGAGATTTTCAAATAATTTTACAAAATGCTTTCAAGCGCCATATTTTTTTTTTGTCGCTTTCATATATCTTCACCAGGTTCTCTAGATTTTCATTTCAAACCATAGACAGAAGTTTATTAAACTAAGATGCTAATAATGACAAAAGTCATATGTGGTCATTATTCTAAAAATTGTTAAAATTGTAATATTAAAGGCTTCAGGCTTAAACATTTTGGAAAATAGAGGACTTAGCTTTACTAGTACGATATAACAAGATTAAAAAAAGCTCAAAATTTTAGCGTCAATCGATAATTTTTGAAAATTTCTTATTTCGATCGATCAAAAGGGGAAAGTGGCTTAAGTATTTCGATAATATTATGTACTAGGCACTATTAGTTAAAAAAATGTTTTTAGATATAATCTATAAGGGCGAATTTCATTACTATACATCAAAATCCTTACAGAGTGGTAGGTGGTTCAAAATTCATTGTAGTCATCTTTTTTGGCGGCAACTTTTTAATACCACCTCTATTTGATCCATCAAATATCCATTCTTAGAGACCACCGCGAACTGTCGTTGTTATATTCAATTGCAATTTAATAAAGTTACTTAAATAAGTCAGAATAAGAGAATTGTAGATATTTCGTCCAGAAGAATTGATTTCGAACCCCAGAAGACGATATAATGTATGTATATTGTACAAAAGCCTCACTTTTGGTTCTTTGCGATTAGTTTTTTCAGAAGTTTGATAAATCCAAAATAGTCAATTTTCTTAAAATTATATTAAAAGCGGCGACTTTTATACCTATTAGTTAATAAATTATTTAATATGTGCGTACGACACTAGAAATCAACAAAGTTAAAATCTATGTATTAATAATAAAATCAAATTTAAAATCAGCCAATCGACATCAAAATTCCAATTCTAACAATCAATAAACATTAATGACCTACAAGTATATGTAAGTACATAATATCAATAAATTTACATAAATAATAAACTTTTGGCCATCCCTGTAGCGTATTTGAAAAACGCATGATTCGCATCACAAAATATCAACCAACTCGTTTATTTGCAAATTGTGAAGATTATTTAACTAAACACACAATTATTCTATAGCCATACATGCGTTTATTAATATGCAATTCAAAGTCACAGTCATGGCGTATAAAATTATAATTTTATATGTGAATTTGAGAATGTGTGGGTGTTTGCATTGGTAGCTTTTTTTTTTTTTTTTATTAAAATGCGTTTTTACACGCAATTTGAATATTTGTATCGTTGTTGTGATATCTTTGATAAAAATGTAGAAATTTTGCGTATGTGAATTTGTTTAAATGGAAAATGGCGATGAAGAAATCACCATCACACACCATATGTAGTTTTCTAATTTCCTTAACCTCTTAGCTCTATCTTTCTCTTCCTTTGACTTATTTTCTTTTTTCTCAACTGCGAATCATAAATATTTACTCATGGTTCTGGTGCGCAATATGTTTGCGATTTCCGGATCGATTATATTTGCTTCAGTTGAGAAGTCACTCAAATAATTTCCAAAATAATTTCGATAGTAAAAGCTTTAAAATTCTAATGAGTCTTCTTTTTCTTAAAATTCTTAAAATTTCCTAGCATTTTATTTTAAAGAATTGAATTCATGTAGATAAAATAGATTTCAAGGAAAAAAGCTAATTGAATGAATGAAAGTTTGATGATTTGCTCAAAATTTTGTTAGAAAATTAAAAAAAAAAAAAAAAAAGAATTTAGGTATAAGAGAAAAAGGATTGAAAATAAAATTTTGCATCAAATATGTCTTCTGGTGCATTGTTCTAATTTGATTACAAAGGCCCAGCAGAGATCGCTTTTAATGCAAATTTCGGGAGATCATTTGCATAGCAAAAAAAAAACAACAAAAAAAAATCCCCCAGTCGCCTATGATGTTAGTACAATGGAAATGTACATATAATTGTACTATGTACAAGTACATACTATATATGTAGTTGCAGATATTGCGGTTGTGGTGTAGCTGTAGTTTTTGTACTACTTGAATTTTTGAATTTTTTTATTTTTGCCAAATAACCGACGGGGGGTAACACTAACACCTCAACGGTGCGCATAAAAGATATTATAAAAAATGCACTTAACTAATTGGTGAAGTTTCCAATGGACTATAATGCTCCTACTTTTCCCCACTACATATACATACATATACATATCTACACATATTAAATAAAATTCAAGTAGGTAACAACAAATAACAATTTTTTTATTAAAATCAAAACCAAATAAATACTATTATTGTATTGCTTATTTGTTATTCTGTATTATTATATTAAAAGCCGTGTTAAACAAAATTTTCATTCATGCGTGAGCTGAAACTTGTAAAAAAAAAAAGAATTAAATACACAAAAAATATTAACGCACATTTATGTATAGATATAGGTATAGATATAGATGGAGATAGAACGTGTGCAAAAATAAATTAGATAATAATAGCAATAAAAACGCAATGCGACCTTGACACACATTCAAATATATTATATATTTCTTAATTATTTTTTCGCACATGTGTGTAATATGTATGCATTCCATATCAGCCACACATACTTGATATCGTTTTGCTAAAATGCGTGCACGCGCTAGTCTTTTTTTTTTTTTTTTTTTCTTTTTTAAATTTAATTTTCATGACAAGTGTAGTTTGCGATAATCCAACAAAATTTTGTTGATTCGATGCCAAAAGCTGTGCAAATAAAACGGATGGAACCATTTAGAATTAAAAAAGCTAGCGAAATTTTTAAATTATCAAAATATTTAATAATAGCAAAATTTGGTAATGATTTTTAACACAGATGTAGATATATATCGGTAGAAACAAATATGTTTCATCTAACCTAACGCCCTGTTACTAGGCACATTTTCTATATAACACGGTATGTATTATAAGAATTTGTATGAGTTTCGTTTAACACATTTAACACTATAGCACCAATTAACCGTGTTAAGAAGATAATTTAAATATACATTTTAAACAATAACCTGTCCTCTATATTAAACTAAGTCAGATTCTTATCTACATCCATGTCCATTTCAACACTGATAATATGCAGACGGAGAAAGGAAGCAAAGACTCCCACAGTACTGGCATGTTTTGTTTTAATACTGCATATTTGATCGATAGAGTTCCAAGCAGCAATACTATGAACAAAAATTGATGAGTGTTGAGTTACATTTTGTTATTAGCTTTTTCATGCAGAGTTGATTACATTGATTCAACCAGGGTTGAATTAGCATATAAACACGAGTCGAGTCGAAACAGGGTTGACTTGACTCGACTCTAATTTTCTTACTGGGTTTAGTTAAAATGGTGTCATATAAATGCGAGTTGAATTTAACATTGTTTCAACTCGATCCTAACTAGATCTTTCAATTTTGGATGTAAACGTGGTGCTGTAAAGGGCTTGCTGGTGGAACATAGAAGGAAAACGAGGGCGAGGGAGGCCCAGAAAGAGATGGATAGATGTCGTGAAGGAGGATCTACGAACACTGGGTATTCGAAATTGGAAAGCGTTCACCGAGGATCGCCAGAAATGGAGCGATGTTGTCGTAATTGTTTCAAAATGCCACTTAACTTAAAGGATAAGAGCTTAAAATAAGATTGTTAGTTTAAACTTCGATGTTCATTCTAAATATAAAGTCTAAGCGAACTAATCCACTGGTTGAAGTCAGTGAGCATGAGTATTGAGTGATCTTGTTGTCGGCTCTAATGTTGACTCGTTTGGTTTTTTCTATCTAAACACTATGTCAATGGATATATATTTGGGTTTAGATGTTGCTTATATTTGGGATGAGATGTTGGATATTTGATATATGTAGGGATATAGGGGTCAATATGTGTACTAATCCATAACTGTTTCTTCTTGAGGTGAAATAACAGTTGGAAAATATTACTTTGTATAAAGCTCTTTACCATAAATATCTTAATGATCCATATAAATAAAATACGTTTTCGTATGACCCGGTCTCTTAACTAATGGTACTTATTACGACTAATATGGCGTTCATGCATGTTCAGCGTCCGCTTAAAAAACGTTGATATTTCTGCGGCACGTAAAGGTTAATATACTTATTATAATATAAACAGCGCTAACAGAAAATTAATAAAATTTTGCACGCGCTATTCAAATGCTTGTGCATAGCACAATATAATAATGTCTAGATGTGGTTGTGTTGAATGACCTCAGAATTTCACGCATAAAAAACTTGCCTCTTCGCGACCAAAAACGAACAGAAAAAGAAAAAAAAAAAAACTAAAACTAAAAATAATGAAAAAAAAAACAAAAAAAAAATAAAATAAAAAAATTAAAATAAATCCTCATCATAAATAATTCTATTATTTTAGTATTTAGAATCTGCAGTCGGTTGTTTTGCATTTTTTTAATCGTTTTGTTTTTTTTCTTTATATATTCATTTATTTCTTTTTTGCTTCTTCGAAATTCTTTTCCGCGATATTTTTGCGTTGGGTGCAGGTAGACCCCAAGTATACTTATGTATATATATATATATATGTACATAGGTAGGAGGTACACAATATTTTTCGGTTGGCACATTAGTATTGAAACTTTTGATTGCGTAATAGAGCTTTTTTGCCTGTTTTTTTTTTTTTTTTATATGTTTTTGAATATATGTTTTTTTATAGTTTGCTGTGTGCTGTATTGTGCGCATTTTTAGTTGTACATTTTATATCTACATAGTACATAGGTATAAGTATAAGTATAATAATATATAGTAGGGATGTAGTTGTATGAATTTGATTAGAAATCTTTGTTGAAGATTCTGCGAAGACATATTCTGAAATGAGTTACATTAATTCTATTTGGTTGTTGTTGTTATTTTTTTTTTCTACTTATAAATAGTTTAGAAGCGTGATTTTCGAACGTTAATTATCAAAGCATGGAATTTTATCAGAAGAGGGTGGGGCCATTAAAGTGGATTCATGTCAATTGATTTTAATAAATAATTTATATACAGATATACTATAAGATTTTGTTTTATTTGTGTAAGAAACATTTTCTCAGAGTAATTTTTATATTATTTTAAGAAAAACAATTTTTTTTTAAATTTTCTTATACATTTTAAGTTAAAAGCAGAATGTTTTTTGATCAATTTTAAAATGTACTTTAATATGTACAATCGTTTTGAAGCACTCTTAATTTTTTGGATTTCAATTTTTTGTATTGCTCACCTAATTACCTATAGCAAAAAGATAATAATAAAGATAACAACAAAAAAAACTAAGTAAAGTCTTATCTGACCTGTGGCTTTTTAAGTCCTTTGCGTGTAAGGTACAAGCTCGTTCAAACTAAACATGCGTGCATTTTGTTGAAATAATGAGTAGTTAGCCATCTGTTTATATATACATATGTAGATATTTTTGGATTCGCATTGTTACACATTAGGTACCTACATATTATTCTTAAAAATTATTTTTAAAATTTGTTTTTTTTTACCATTAGACCGTAATTTCGATAGGTTATTTTCTTTTCTCTTAGGGGTTTGCTATCTAATTTTGTTATTTTTGGGTAGAATATATAAAAATATATAAAAAGCGATAATTGTTATAAGGGAAGTGAGTCAAAAAAATTCCACAAATTATATTTAAGCTCAAATGCCGTAGAGTACCGAATAGTACACTTAAAAATGTGCCAAATAGTATACAATATATGGGTACACTATTTGGATCTAATCTCATCATTGCCATTGACCAAGACAATTGTTGCGGACGAAGAAACACCAGAGGTTTGTGATCAATACAATTCCAAAATCTCCTGTTTGAAGATAAGAAAAGAGATTTTGACGAAGAACTTAAAGTGGCGCTTCAGGAAGAATCGTCAATGGTGTTTAGATATGCTCACTTATCATCTTATTCATCTGAAACTAATGAGTCAGAATAACAAATTTCTGTGTATGCATTTTTGGATTTTTATTGTTTATTTATTTAAGTTGGTAATCCAAATAGTGTACCCTCGTATACTGTTTGAATTAGTATACACCTGCTTTAATCGTTTTCAGTAAGTAAACAATCCAGAAAAATCAAATACAAACTTAGATTGCTAGAGATACAAATATGTAAAATGGCGGTGTTTTAGTAATATAATGATGATAAGGGGAGGAGAAAGATATATGAAAAGGTAGAAAGGAAGGGTGGAGCAAAGAGACTGAAAGAAATGAAGGAAAGCATTAATGAAGAAAAATAAAAAGGGGGAGAGATTCTCTCAGAAGGAACAATAGAAGATGGATGTTAAAAGCAGGGGACGAAGAAAGGGACAGGAGGTAAAGAAGGATATAATTCGAGTAATTATACTATAAGAGGATATACTAATTCCGAATTGACATAATTGTGATGGTGGATTTTTGGTCCGTTATGGCAAATAAAAACCTTTTACTTGAACTGAGAAGAGAATTAAGTTTTTTTCTTGATTTCTTTTTAGATTTTTGAAGAATAAACAATAATATTTACAATTTTTACAATATAGTCCAAGTTCTCCTCCTGCAACGCATTATTTCATAAGCTTTTAAATACTTCAATGATCATCAACATAACTTTTTTTATAACAACAATCGTCAAATCGTATCGAAAAAATTAAATTGCCTTTTAATAACTGTGCGTGCAGCAAATCACTCGCTGATATATAAAAATGAACTTATCGTTTCCTCTTTTTATTTTTTTTTTTTTCATTATTCTGCCACAATTTATTGAAAAAAAAAATATTAATAATTAATAAATTTAAAACGCATTGCAGTCATGCACACAACGAAGACATCAATTTATTATACTTTATTGTACCGTATACATTATAATAGTTACTATTGCGTTGCTATGCGTTCACATCATTGCGAGTTACAGCGATAAAAACGCTATTATGTACTTATATATGTATATTGTATACAACAACAACAAAAAAAATGTTAGGCCGCAATTTATAAAACCACGATATACCACACGTTTACACCCATCCTAAGCTAAAATTACGTAATCTGTCAGATACAGAGATTTTTTTATTTTTTTTATTATTAAATGCACTATGTTGCCAGTTTATTAATAAGTTTTCTTCATATCTCATTAATGCACTAGCAGTTTTTATGAAGTTACTACTCCTTAGGCCTAGACAGACCTAGAAGGTAAGGCATATATGGCATCTCTAGTAAAGACTTAATTTGTTTGACCATTATTGTCTATGTATTGTGCATTGGTTAATTTTATTATTATTTTTCGTTTTTGTGTTCTTTAAGCAGATGGTTATATAGAGGAGACTGCGTGAGGTATTTGACAGATAAAGCTTATATATTTATTTATTTATTTATTTACAAAAATAATGTTATGTCGCTGTAAATCACTCTTTAAAGAATTATGGAAATTTGCTACATAACATAAATGTATTGCTATACAAGAACTCAAAGACGATGTTTATGATTGATTTGGTTTTTCATAAATATTTAATTAAAGAAAATCAATTATTCTGACATTTATTCTGTACTTATTATTTAGAGATTTTACTAAACGTTTACGGTTTACTTGTGTGGATCGTGGTGTGTTTTGCCTTCTTTTTTCTTTCTTTTTTTAATAAATAATTCTCTGTTTTTTTTTTTATAATATATGTCTAAGCATATCTACCTACCTACCAACAGAATAGACCACCCAACTACAAAAAGAATGCCAGAATAGATCCAACGGAATCGCAATAATAATTATATGTAATAATAATAAAGGGGTTTTTTACATAAATTTTAAATTTCTTAGTTCGGTTTTTATTTACATATATCGAATTTATGAAAGTCTAAAATACTTTTAAGTAAGTAAAATAAATAGAAATTCTGAAATGAAGAAACCAATTCATCAGTCTGGTCTGGATCCACTGATTAAAAGTAAATAATCACTATGTGAATATACTACACCACGTGATCTACATACATGTAGTCGCATAACCATCAGTAATCAGTAATTGTATGCTTGCAGTCAGTCAGCGAATGAACGATTTTATCTACATTTTTAATGCATTTATGTTGGCACAGTATAAGTCTCTAGCTTAACGCGTTTTTGAGATCACGCACAAATTGTTTTTCAGTATGATTTTATTAGCGATGCCGATAATTTTCTTTTTTTGAACAGGTTACCGATTTTAAATAAGAAAATTCCACTTTAGGTTTGAAAAGTGTATAAATATATGGTTCCATTCTTTATCTATTCTATACCTACTCTAGAGGAGGATAGTCAGGACTACCGATAATAGTCGATAGCTTTTTAGATAGTGTATTTTTGAATTTTTATAATTGTTTTCGAATATTTGACTTGTTCGTTGTTCTCTCATCACGTCAAACTGTCAAGTATCGAAAGTCGATTTTTAGTTTACATAGATTGAACACCATCAGTAATAAACTTTTCTGACATCCTGATACCAGATTAATTTCAACAAGTTTCGTTAAAATTTTACTTATATATATTTTCAAAATTGCCACTAAAGTTATTCTACATATCGATTATCGATATCAACATAGCACTATCGATAGTGAAAAATAATCGACAGTGCTATCGATAGTTTTCCTTTTCTACCACCAACTACAAAAATCGATACGTATATTTGGAACAAATTGGTTTTTCGTAATACATATTGAGTCTAAATTCAGACACATTTTTAAATTCATCTTCTCTGAATTCAGAATAATTATAATTGCTAATGATGACCTCATATACATACATACATATATAGATAGGAACGGTAAGATAACTTTACATATGTACATACATACATCGTTTCAATGGTTTTTCATGTTAAAATAATATATTATTTGTAAATTACTTACCTTAATAAAAAAATCTCGCCAGCCGGGCGTTACCCGTCCAGATATCCATAAATGACAAAAAGCCGTTCTCTGTGTACGGCAAATTTTTAATTCTACAATAACTTTTTTGTCTATTTTATTTATTCCTTATGAAGGAATATTTTTGTTTTTGTTTTTATTTTTAGTTTGTTTTTTTTTTTTTAAATTCTATTTCACACTAAATATACGTAAGTTCACTGATTTCTTATTTAATTTATACACAATTTTAATTTTTTCTTGTAAATTTAAGTTTTTTTTTTTTCAACAACGTTCTGTTAATAAAATCAAGAAAGCACACATTATTATTATTTTATTTTATAAATTTTTATTGAATTTATTGATTTACTACATACCGAAGATTACAATCTGTGGAAACAAAAAAATAGTTTTCTTACGAATTATTAAATATCAGAAATATGTTACAGAAATTGAATAAAATCGAATAAAACATCGAACGTCAAACTTTTTTTGTTGTGAGGACCTTACAAAATTCCTGTTTTGATATCTTACCACTCACACCTTCTAATAAGATTTTTTTTTGGCTACAAAAATAGTTAACAATAATTAAGTCGCAGTTACACTGTATTGAAATTAAAATTTTGTTTTATTCATTTTTAACGACATTTACAAAACATGGATTGAGTCCTTTTTATGCCATTAATCTACATATTCGCAGTTTTGTTGAAAACGTAACCGGCTCTAATTTTAGAAAATTTTTTGATCAAAATTGGTAATTTTGATGAAATTAAATGCTTAGCAAAGTTGGACGCGTCAAAAAATCTTTTAATTTACATTCTCAAAATGAAAACTCGAACAGAATAATTCTACTCCTGTTTGAGTTATAGAATTGTTCAAGTTTTCGATTGTATATACCATAGAGGATGGATTACTTTAAGCAAAAATATTGATACATTTATCTCATTTGATAACATCTTTGTGTATGTGGAAATGCAGCACTTGAGGTGCTTTGCCTGGAAACCTTACAAATGCTCGCCGTTTCACCTGACACTCTTTTGGGCACTGTCACATTCTGAGATAATGGATTTTCTACACTGTTTTTAAGTGCAATCCAACCACCCGGCCTCAGAGTAAAGTCAACATACCAGAGAAAAAAAAAATTCTTGATTCAACCCAGCCGGGACTTGAATCATCCGGACTAAAACCCGCTCCAAAGGCAACCATTTAATTCACTGAGCCATTTGGTCGGGTATATATTTATATAATAATACATAATATTTATAAGTTACATATGTAGCAAACAAAACACTAGATTTTTCGAGATTCTACTGTGATCCTTAATTTAAATCCGACATCTAACAACTCACCAAATCAGTACCTAAGTATCTCTTGTAATATTGACATAAATTTCCGAAAAATAAAAATGTTAAAATAAAAAAAGAAAACTTTCGCACGAATACAATACGTTTTAATTACTTATGTTATGTACCTATATATACTATACTTTGTATAACAATACATCATATCAACTAATTAACAAGAATATTATCCAACAAGAAACAAGAGAACGTTTACTTATTGCTATATATAAGATACAAAATAATCTATTTCTATAGAATTGAAAAATGATCCTCTCGCAAAACGATCAAATTCAAAAAAAAAAAAAAAAAACATACAAATATCCACTCTCTACTCAGAAAGTATACAATAAATTATGTGCGCCGCATTAAATACCTCAAAATACGGAACACATGTAAAATTAATTTATTATTGTTGTATACGAGTAAACTTGAAAATTCACTATATAATTTCGAAAAAATGCAAAAATTTATCAGTTTTGTGCATAGCAACTGAAGTATTATAACTTCAGATAATAAATTCACCTACATACTCGGTATGTACATGCACTTGTACATTATATACATACATAGTACCAACAAATACAACAAATCACGTAATATTTGTGTACTTTCTGTAAGATTTTGAGTAATAACTATAAACACTTATTATACCATATAGTATAATAAGATTTTTTTAAATTTTAGAGAAAGTACTAAAACACCGAAATTTTATTTTAAAGAAATGTTAAATATTTCTAATCTTTTATTAAGTAAGTACATACAAAATTTGGCTTAGCAAAGAAAAATTGAACTGCTAAGATAAAAGTTTTACCATAATTTGCAAATATTTACTTTTTTTTTATAATAATAACAGTAACCTACATACGTACTTGGCCGATAAGAGGCTTCGCCACCTAGGGGGCTACATTCTGACTCCAAACGACATCCGACAGAACAATCCATTGCGGGTGCTAAAATTCATTAATAAAACCTACCTAAACGAGGACATTTAATTAGAATAGATCTTTTAGGTTCTTCAGTTGTGAAAGCTCAACAATCCTACAGCCTCCTTCTAATCTAACCTAACCTACGTACTGTAAAGAAGTGTTCAAACAGCTTCAAAGTTATAGTCACTCTGGAATTAAATAAAAACGAATCGATTTATAACAAATATTAGGAAAAGTAAAGTTTCTGGTGTGATCTGGTGAGAAATTTCCATAGAAAACTAATTCCAAAAACACCATACTTTCAGTAAAAGATTTTTTAAAAATCGGAGGATTGGAATTTAGCCTCAACATTACAAGCAAATTAAAGCTGAAGCTTGTACGAATCCAACGATATACTAGTTGTTTGGTCTATCTTGTCGTTAAGTATTTATTAAAAATGTTTCAAAATCAAATTTCCTTTTTTTGTTTGGAATTTAGGCCGTTTTCAGGCGTTCTATAGTAAATGTGTGGAAATTCGTATGAAATTCTATACAAATCACTTGAAATGTTCCCAAATCAATTAAAAATATTAATTTTAAGATCAAATTCATGGAATTCATAAAAAAAAAAGTTTTTTGTTCAGATTTTCCCAATTTTCCCTTACATATCTCTTAGATTTTCGATGAAAGTTCCTTAAAAAAAATGATATCTCCTAAACTACTCTACCATTGTTCGGAAAACCTTTTTCTCAATTATATGCTGAGAGAAATTTCTATAGAAAACTAATTTCAGAAACACCATTTTCAGGCGTTCAGTAAATGTGTGGAAATTCATGTGAAATTCTGTATAAATACCTTGAAATATTCCCAAAACAACTAAAAACATTAAAATTATTAATGTTTAGATTAAATTTATGGAATTCGGGAAAAACATTTTTTGTGTTTAAATATTTCCAATTTTTCGATATTCGATAAAAGTTCCTAATAATTTTGAGTATTTTTGAAATTTTGTTTAAATATTTTACAATAAATACCTACTAATAGTGTCTGAAAACTTTTTCACAGTACTGTCACTTCATATATCATTTTATAGTGCACTTGTGTATTAAAGATAAAGTCAATGTTAAATTCAGCGCGTTTTCGTTGTTGTTACATTATTATCGTATCGCAATTTTACGTTTTTTTTCTCTAAATTACCACTAGGTAATTATTTATTTTAGTTATAGTGCAACTAATGCCATATCAAAGTTAATGTAATTGTGTGCTGTTGAATTCAAGGTGATTGTTTTAACTGCAGGCGCGTGTTTTTATGGAATTCGGTTCATGAATCTAAAAGTCTACAAAATAGTAATTTTTTTTGTTGTTTTAAAATGCAATGTACATAAGGTAGTCGTCGCATTCTATAGGGAAATTAGTAAATATTTTCAATACTATAATAATGAACTTCGCTTAACGAAATTTTAATTATTTTATTTTCGATTTTTCGAATATCATAATTGGAATTTTGCTGTAATCCGGATACTGAGCAAATTTTATTCTAGTATTAATATTCAAATATCTTATTTAAATATTATTGTGGATGATATCCGGCCCGTGTAACGTAAACAAGACAAACTATTGTTTTTTTTTGTTCTAAATCTTTAAATGACACTTATCTTTATCAATACCAGTGTCTTGTTAACTGTATTGTTTACTACGACGGTGTTAATGGAAGATAATATCATTAGTTTTAAAGTGTTTAAGATGTTGCGTATGCTATGGCCTATCCAGTATGCAAAAATTGTATTGTAAACGTACGTACGTGCGTATATATAGGACTTCTACGTAATATTCATAAAAACAAATGTTAACATTTTCTCCTCCTACGTTAACACATTTTGAGTAAAAGCTGAAATAATTTTCTTTTCTTCCAGCCACTGGATGTGCTTGGTATCAACAGTGAAAAGTAAGTTCTGTGAATTGGTTACGTTGGAACAGTAGGCGTTATAACCATAATTGCTCTCTCCGACATACAAAATCCGCCTTTCTCAACGTGAACAAAGTAAAATAATTTATAAAAAAAGGCTAAGAAAAATAATTAATAAAGTTAAGAGCCTGTACGCATGACGCAGATAAGTACGCATGACTAGGTTGAAAAATTCAAAGTGATGTTTCAAAAATTGAACATTTTTCTGATAAAACTAGTAAAAAAGGAAGAAGGAATTGGGTGCGCCTATTATGATATACCCGTATGAGCTCTTGTTTATTATCTACGACTTTTTCCGTGCCAAATGATAAAAAACTCTAAAAATTACATAAAATTGATCGCAGCGCCATAATGGTAAATCGTGGAACTTTTTGATCTATTAATAAAATCTTTATTTTTTTATTCTCTATCATTTTTGTCATATTCATTTTTTCCTTAAATCAAATATTTTTTGAGTAAAGGATTAAAAACCCTAGAAATGACATATAATGAAGCTCTATAACGGTAGATCGTGAAACTTTTTCGTCTATTTATCTTCATTTTTGTATTCTCTAGATTTGTTGTCATATTCATTTTTTCTACATTCCGACTACCTTTCGAGTAAATGAATGGTTTATATCAAAATTATGTGCACACTGTACCACAGGCTCCCCTATACCTCTCCAAAAACAATACTACATAATAAACTGTAAAAATTTCAGCTTTCTAGTTTCAGGCGTCTGATCGGTATAAATTTTAATTGACAAAATAGTTTGCTGTACATTGAGAAAACAGTTAACTGCACCGAATTATCATTAATGTAATTTAAATTAATCAATTAATCACTATAAAATAATTCAAAACAAATTAACTTAAAGATAATTTATGTAATTATAAGAAATATTTTAGTCAGTACATACCGGTTAATTAAATTATTGCTAATTTTGGTGTGCATAATTATGACCGATTATCGCCTCACAACCTGGCGCCCAAACCATGTGCGGTTAATAACTTTCATTTTTCGTATTTTCCATTTTCTATTAAATATTTCTTAAAAAATAAAAGAAAATATTAAAAATTTACCGTACCGCACAAAGGCAATGGAGGGTAATTTTTCTAGAATTTTTTATGTTTTGATGACAATCAGCCGCCATCAAATCGAATACATTTTTGAAATGAGAATACTTTACTATAGTGCTATCAATACTATCAATGCTATCATGTACCACATATTAGTAAATTGACAGAAAATACCACCAATCCATGTTCTTTGTTTATATTACGAAAAGTTTTAAGCAGCAATAAAACGGCAAACTATTTTAATATTTGGAGTTATTCAGAAATTAAATTACTAAAACGTAAACAACAACAACAACAACAAATCCGCCTAACATAACAAAAGTAAAGAAAATGTTTCAATATCCTGAGAAAAATTGGAAACTTAGAAGAAAATTTGCCAAACAAAGAGTGAAAAATGTTGAAATTTTCATAACCGGTGCCAGCTAAGAATTGTAGATTCTTTCATTCTTTGATGGATTGGCCATTACTAAATCCGTTTATTGGCAATGTGTAAGTACACAGGTGATATTAATCATATTTATATAGTTATTAATGTATGTGTGTGTGTGTGTGATTGGAATTTAAATATTTACTATATCTTTAAATTACTTCTTTTAACCTCGAAAAAATCTCATACATACTTACAAATATGATTACTAAATTCAGGATTATATCTTAGATAATACCTAATCTACAAAAAATGAGTGTAGTTAAATAATTCAGGTTACTATTTTAGACCTGTAGAACATTTACGCACAGGAACTATACTTAGTTGCAAAATTATTTTATTTTTTATTTTTATTATTATTTATTTATTTTAAAGCGCAAAATTCTGATTTTCAAATGATTTCACCAAAAAAAAAAATTACGACTATTTTGATCCTTTGAGATTTGAGATTCTACTTTTCTCAGAGTTAAGTAATCAGTGTTTTCGCAAAAAAATTACCTTTAAGTTAAATGATTTTTTTTTCATCGTTTCGTGTAAATTCTTTTTTTATTAAATGTGCCAGTTCCAAAATATAAAAACAAAAAAAAAACGTTGATATCTAAATAACACAATTCTCCATTTAAACAGAATAATTATCACCTTTACATCCACACTAACACAACTCTTTTAACACTTATCCAATTTATTTACCTTATATTTGAAAACATAAAACACAATCAATTCGAAATTAATCAAAACTCCACCTTAAAAAAACCATTATTATTTAATTTCAATTCCATTTTTTATTATATAGACTACTCGTAGCATAGACGTATGTGGATGTACTATGTCGGTATATTGTCTCGCGACACCGTCGGCAGCTTCATTTTAAGCTATTAAAGGCTGTTACAATTGAAATTCGTATTATACGGGGCAAAATACTCTATACGTGTGGATGCGAAAATCAAATCCCAATCGACTAAGTGAAAAACAAAGAAAAACCAAAAACCAAAAAATTTTCCATAATTCACAATATATATAAAATACGAAACTCCATTACATAATATTAGGAGCGTCGCTGTGTGTACACAAATGCAATGAAAAACTGGCGATGCACTTTTCGTCATTTTCCGCGTTAATAATGCATATAAATTTTTTTCTTTTTTTTTGTACATACGTAGGTGGTTAGACGTGAAATGAAAAACTATTTGTTTTTCGCATATATGTACATTGTACGTATGTGTTTAGGAGGGTGCGGGGAGAGGGGTGGGTGCAGGTGGGTGTAGATAAGGTAGATTTCTGAAAAGGGACAACAACTAATATATATATACGACATACGAGTAGGTATAGTATTTTTTTTTTTTTAATTATACTATGAATGTATTTCTATAAATTGCAAAGTGCATTATTCATAAATAGTATTGATTTTGTATTAAATGTGTCTGCAATTGAAAAAGCAAACTTCAAGTGCGGGACGGCTATTATTTGTGGTTAGGGGTGTGTGTGTGTGTGTATGTGGATAAACTTACAAAATTAAGCTATACCTATGTATATATATAAAAAAAAATCCTTAAGGAAACAAGAATAATTTTAATTTTATAAAGATAGAGGTTTTTTATTTTGCACTAAACTCACTTTTTTTTTTTTATTATTTTTTGTAACAACACTTTAATCCTGCAATTCAATTTTTCATTCCTTTTTTTTTTTTTTATATATTATCGAAAAGTCTTTTTCATTTCAATTTAATTTTTTTTTTTAACAATCCCGAAAAGTGTTAACGAACAAATATTTTCTTTGCCAAAAAAAAAAAAAAATAATTAAAAATTGTCATACAATTTTCCTTTATTTTATTAAAAATATTCAAACTGAAAAATGATAGAAAAATTTTGAAAAAAGCTCAGTGGCAGAATATTATCCCGCTGCACTTTACAATGCGTCCGAGCAGCGACTTGTATCGAACTGACGTTTGTACTTAGAACGCAGCGTTGCGTTTCTTTGAAACTACTCTGAAAATCCAGAGATGCATGCAATGAGCTCTGTGTGTAGACAATATGTACATTTATATATTTACATATATATCCATATATTTTTCTATATACAATACGTTGAAATTCACGCAAAACGGAGTGAGACAACCACACACTCTACCACCCAGTTTTATAATGTCATATCGTCATGTACGCCATTATACACTTATGAGTATATGAGCGAGCAAATTGCATTGCACATGAATGAAGAGAATTGTTGGAGAAAAATACATTTTCATAATGAAAAAGCAAAAAAAAAAACAAAAAAAAAAACAAAAAAAATACAAAATATAGAAATGTGCGAAATGTCGGTTGATGTTGTGTGTGCGCATATTGTGCAATCGGTGAGAATGCGCGAGAGAAGCGCAGTAGTTGTAAAGTGGCACTCCATCAGGCACAGCAGCAGCGGCACACGAAAATTCACTATTGTAATAATAATATTGCCTGTACTCTCTTCTGAAACTGTGTGGATTGCATTTCACATGGAAAAACGAACCGACAACAAGCCACATAAAAGATTGTGCGAATTATAATACATCGTATTTATTATTATTATACACAGCACGAATGAATAATGACATTTGCATGGATTAGCGCGAATGTTGATTTGTTCTATATATTCAAACTGGAGATTATTACGCGACGTTTAGTACTTGATTAATTACAATAATTGTGCTAACTGTGACCACAGCGTAAGTGATGGCATTTTATATTATTTAACCCTTTCTTAATTATAATTTTAAAAATTTTTAAGAATTGCTAGAGAGAAAAAAAAAAACATCATCTTTATTATTACGTAACACATCAACGCAGATGTCAACCTTGAGAAATATTTTTTGTTTTATGGCAAACGTGTAGAGCTGTTTAGTGTATAATGTACAATAATTGTACTGTACATGTACGTACACAGTATTATTGTCATTATAATATATGATCATTCTCTAATTACACTACATACGAGTATATGTATGGAGGCTCATTTTAAAGTAGAATGACCAATTTTTTTTTGATTTCTTACTCTTTAGACATTTGGATACATCAGGAAAACTCCAATCGGGATAGGAATGCGAAGATAGGCAAGATAACAAAAAGATCAGTCATTGGAGCTTTCTCTGGGCTTAGCAGCTCCCTTCCAAGAACTAATCTCTAGGCATAGTTACGTGACAGACTTTTTCAGGTAAGACGAAAGACAGGTAAGGCTCTCATTAAGGGACTAGAATAATCTGCATCGAAATTCATACAAAAGTAAGGAAACTGGCAGAGTTCCTTACCCGGGCATAGGGAGTTCAAAGGGCATCTACACAGGATGTTCTAGGACAAAATGCCCCTGATAGTTTTTTTTAAAGCGGACAAATTCCCCCGGCACAAAATCCTTACTGGACAAGAAAAGTTCTGTCAGGGGAGATTTTGTCGAGTACGGCGGGTTTTTTCTGGGAGGATTTTGTCCGTCTTATAAAATCAGGTGTTCACCTAAGGGGGTTGCTTGTTTTCGCCTTTCAAAAAAAAAATTAAAATTATCGTAGCAAAAGTCTGTGTGAAATCATTTATTCCTACAAATTGGGGTTTTTTTTTAATTTAGATTTTACAGTAGTCGTTTGGAACATAGGCACTGCATTATTAACCTGCAGTGGCTATATTTTATTAAAAATTGTATGAAGTATTTTTTAATAATGGTTTTTCTTTTATTTTACAGAAGTTTCCAAATATAAAATAAAAAAAATTTTTTTGCCAACAATCAAGCAAATATCGTGTCTGTCCCACGAGGGACGGTTTTTCCTGTTTTTCCTTTATAAATCAATTTTTTTCTCTTTTTTTTTTTAATATTTGGGTTTCTTCACTGATATTCTGGCAAATTTTAAAATTGTAACTTTTTTTATAGTTTTTTTATAAGAAAGACTAAGACTAAGAGAAAAGGCTTAAGATACTATAAATAAAAAATAATTGGTTAAAATAGTATTTCGAAAAAAAATGGTTGCCATTGGATGCCCTATGAAACAAATTTTATTACACTCCTTACCTCAATATTAAAACATTCGATATTTGAAATTACGAACTTTAATTCAAAACACTTTTAGCCTTGTATGAGTGGCGAAACGTTAGAAATGCATTTGACAGTAAAATTTTAATTTTCATACCTAAAGATAGAGGATGTTGTGAATAAAATTGTAGTAGACATGTTTTACTAGGAAATTGCAAGGAATGATAGATAATGTAGGATGTGATGCAGGACTTTCGATTCGAAATAAACAAAATTGCGTCTTCATAATTAAAGAAATATAATGACAATTTGTAGTGTTGACAAGATAGATAGATAAAATTAAAAAGGGAGTTAGAACCTTGAATTGGGGAACAAAAAAATGTTGGGTCTGTTTTTAAGTATTGGAAAAAAAATGATTTATAATCTCTCAAAACATCCATGAGATCCATAAGTCGTAAACCGACTAAGCCAGTTAAAGATTAAAGATTTATTTTCAACTTCCTAATTACAATAAAAACAATTGAATTTTTTGATCCTTAATAATAATAATTTCTTTTCGAATTCCTAAATGCCAATTTTATCATTGTTTTTCTACTGAATTATTCAAAGATTAAACATTTATGATTTTAAAATAGTTTTTTGTTAAATTTCGCTTTGAATTATTATAAAAATGCTTAGAACCAAAAAAAAAACTCGGTTTCCGGAACAAACTTGCTTTGCCAAAATAAACTCCACTTGCGGAACATCCAAATTTGTTGGGTGTTCCGAAAATCGAGGTTCTTCGGTATAATGTAAAAGACTTTACTAAAATAGCAATACACGAGTATACTTACCTATGTACGCTCTTTGAAATGAAGTTTAGTTTATTTTATTATTTATGTTCATTACCTCTGAAATTATTTAGATATTCCACACTTAACCGCTGCTGCCAGGCATAAGTTCTGAATTTCAGTAAACAGCGTTTTCTTTTTTTGTATAATAAACAGTACAGAGTACGCTCTCCACACATAGATTTCTGGGCTGCATCGTAACCAAATATAATCCCTAATGCCAAAATTCATCTTCATTCCATCATAATTTCCAAATAAAATGTTCTCTGTTTTCGTATTCGTATGGCGTATGACGTAGTCATTATTTGTGTTATTATTTGTTGCTTTTCTTGTATATAGTCAGTGTAAAAAAAAAAAAAAAAAAAATATTTCCTTGTAGTGTAAAATACGAAACATTAAAAGTGAGATGAGTAGATTGGATTTGAAATAAATTTGCTGCTTCAACTTAAATGTCAGTTTATCATCCATTGCGTGCATTTGGATTATGGTCATTAATTCACATGGAAGACTGAGATACAAAATATAATATAAAATACATGCACACACAATGGACCAAAAAAATGAAACAGAAATATTGTGTTGGCTTTTTTTTTCCCATCTTCTATATTATTTAACTTGTGGGGTTCACATTGTTACAGTAGTTTTTTTGTTTTTTTTTTTCGAACAAAATTTCTTAGTTGCATACATGGAAGAATAATGAGATAGTGCGCTCCAGAGATACAGCCATCCCAGAGATACAGAGAGATTTATACGAAACACACATAGTTGAAACGGCAAACGGTTGGTATAGAAAACTCAAAACTAACGCCACGGTACCAACTCTATTCTCGATATTTGATTTGTGCAATACTCTTTTTCTCAACATATAACATTTCGTTGTTTGTATATTTATTCATATATACACAATACATGCCTAGATAACTTGATATAAGAATGTATATATGTACTATATGTAGGTAGGTATAGTATTGAAAAATGTATATATAGAGTTATACATACGTAAGTATATATCCGATAGAAATTCGGGGTGGTGGACATTTCTGCATGGAGGGAGGATCTCCATCCATTTTTCTTTTTCTTCACGTTTACGCTGGTTTCTATTCTTATCTGGTACATACCTACGTATATATATAGTCTTACATGCCATCATCGACGTAACAGAATGTGCCAGCAATCATGGCAGTGTTATGTCATTTACAAAAAATTACTATAGAAATAGACTTGAAGAAGCGAACGTGAAGTGACTTAAAAAAAATCCCGATCGATTGAGGAATTCTGGTGCTTCCATTAAAAAATAAAAATTAAAAAAAACTACTAAAATCACTCAAGTGAAAATTAATTGAAGAATTTTACTCGAATAGTGGTTTTGGGAGCATAGACTTCGATATTATCGAGTTCCCAAGTAATGCATGCAAAGAAAACTTTGAGATTTTGATGTTTTTCTTACATTTAATTAAACATTTATTAATATTAATTCACATTTTTTTTTATTTTTTCTTCCTAGGCTCCTTCGAATTCTGTGATCCTGGATTGATGTGAAGTTTTTGGTCGTAGAGCTAATTCTCTATCTATTGCTTTTCCTGATGTATCCGATTCCACAGCCAGACACAAAAGGACCGATGGAGACGCTAAAGGATAAATAACTAGAAGTTGCTGTAAATGCCAACGATTAATCAAAAATAAATAATTATTGTTAATAAAATGTAATTAAAGTTGAAAAAATTAATTCCAATAAATGGGAGAAACTTAGCAATTCGTCTTTTATTTCGGATGTATCAATTTCAGGTCAAAGATCAACCAGAATCATCATTTTAGGTAAAGATCTACAAGAATCATCGATATCAAAAAAACTGATAATGCCATTAGAACGGCCATCCCTAAAAACCCTTACATACCAATTTTCATGAAAATCCCTCGATAAATAAGAATTTTCCAAAAACCAATTTCAAAACGGTACATGCAGCGCCATCTCTGGGCTGAGTTACCTGCTGGCATTTATGAACTCCTGATCCGAGA